>OMNV01029076.1:13997-27272 GCA_900303265.1 Brotula barbata | reverse complement strand
CTGTCACAACAACTTTAATAACATGTAACCTGGACCCTGTTTAATGAGGCAGCTCAAACTTGTGACTGTAGCTGATGTTTCACAGATAAGTAGATGTCTAACTGTAGAAATAGTTCAGCATATCATCCATTAGTTACATTTTAATAACTTAAACATTTCACAAAAACATCAACACTCCAACTTTGGTACAGTATGTAAAGCATGTTTTTTTTTCCCCCCACGTGTGCAGCCTGAAATGTCAGCTACAAAATGGGCCTTTGTCCACTGTGGAACGGTTAGCACTGCTCTGCTACATTTGTCGTGTCCCTGAAGATGTTCAGCTTTGGACCAACCGTGGATGAAAAGGAGGAGGTTGTGCAACAGTGCAGTCAGAGGCCGGAGAGTCCTAAAGCACTGACGCCTTAACAATGACATCATGTGTGTTACCACATCTCACAACACTGGAGCTTAAAGCACCCAGTTTGTACAGTGTGACCGTCAGCTACAGCTGCTAGGGAATGTACAGGGAGAATCCACGTATTTACTGTTACTGGGGATTGGGTATTGGGTCCTAAGACCACTTAAGTTACACTCCTGGCTGCCTGTCACCCCGTTGGCTCTGAAGAAAAGTGGACCAGCAGACGGGGGACCAGTGGAGACGTCTTACAGCGAGACACAGCTGTCAAGGACAAAACAGTTGAGACTCTAAAGTGAATAAGCAGAATAACGAGGGTGAAAAGGAGGAACTTTGAGAACCAAAACCAAGTGACTTTTGGAATTAAATTGTCAATTCCGGTGTTGTTCCAGTTCCTCCCCAATGGAAAAAAGTCATCATTGTTTGGTTGTTGTGTGTTGTTGAATTCAGAATTCAATTCAGTAGCATTTTAACCAAGGTTGTGCCAATTCATGTTAATAATTGGGAGGATGCGGTAGAGGAAGCCTTTGAACGAAAGAAACTGCGCTACTCAGATCTTGCAGCAGAGGCAGTACAGAGGGGCTGGAGAGCAAAGGTCTGCCCAGCAGAAGTTGGATGTCGGGGCTTTGTGGCAACGTCAACTGTGAGGCTGATGAAGGACCTGGGAATCAGTGGACAAGTCCTACGCCAGGCCATCAAGGACATTTCCAGGCTAGCAGAGCTGGGTAGCCAGTGGCTTTGGCTGAAAAGGAAAGACCCTAGCTGGTCTCCTAATTGATCCGGTTGGGCAGATGCAGAGGGGGGTGTTTCTGGGACGCCAGAATACACTGCTGAGCCTACTGGAGACGTTGTGGGGTTTAATCAGCGAAACGCTGGTGAAAGTAGGAACCCATTTGCTAACCCCTGTGAAGTGTCGAAATCATTTTCTCGGGAGTCATCCAGTGACTGCTGTGAACAGAATGGCTGACAACAAGGGAAAGACCATGTGACTGCTGGAAAGACAGCTGACAGGAGGAAACAGACCCCACCCGGGGCAGGCATGGGGTAGCTACCCATGTCAGCAGGATCCAGTACTAGTTAGTATTTCGGAGACACCCGCAAATTGCTACGAACACAATAAAAGAGGAAATACCCCTTGAGTCTGCCAGAGTGGGGGCGGAAGAAGACTTGGCAACGGATAAGACAGCAATCGACCCTGGAACGGAAAAGACTACGAGGAAGACATGTGCATCAACATGTTCCGAGAAAAGACTTCAGGTCTGTCCCTGCGGCTGGAGGAAGGTGACATCTTCACTGGGCCTGAAAATACATCAAGGAAACGTACGTACTTCTTGAGAAGTCAATCAAGTCAGTCGAATGAAGTTCAGCGACCGGAATCTCACCCCTGAAGAAGGACAATCAAGCACAACGGAGGAGGCAGAGGAATGTATGGAGCCCATCCAGCCAAAACCAGCAATTGAGAGAAAGAACAGTGGAAACAAATCCCGGGTGAAATGGCCTGGAGCCTCGGAGAGGATACAATGGGAAACAATAAACAGGGACTTGACCAGCGTCCTGCAAAGCGTGGGTGGCACAGTTGAAAGAAAACTTGACAAGATTGGAGATATCATTTACTCATACGGAGCAGAACGGTATGGGGTAAGGAGCAAGCAGGGAAGGGTACCAGCACTAGTGAGTGGGAGAGAAGGCAGCTCAAGAAGCAGTGGAGGAAGGCTTCTGATATTGAGAAGGAGGGCATCAACATTCTACAAGCAAACATCAAAAGCCGGCTAACCACTCTGAGACGAGCAGAGAACCTGCGAAAGTCACGGAAAAAGAGAGAACGAGCAAGATCCCGTTTCTTCAAAGACCCCTTCAAGTTCGTGAAAACACTCTTCACCAAAGAGAAGGGAGGAAACCTAAAAACATCAAGCCAAGGGCTGGAAACATATCTGGAAAGAAGATGACAGGAAGCACGAGCAGATAGCTATTCCATCTGACATTCCACCAATTGAGGAACCCGAACATCAAATGGACATTAATCCTCCCAAGTGGAGGGAGGTGGAACACGCAGTGAAGCGTGCGAGAGCTTCATCAGCCCTAGGGCCAAATAGAGTTCCATACCGACTCTACAACAATGCTCCAGATGTTCTTTGTTTTCTGTGGAAACTAATGAGAGTGGCCTGGGAGAAGGGAATCGTACCCAAAGCATGGCGCCGATCAGGAGGAGTCCTGATTCCAAAAGAGAAGGAATCTACGGATATCAGCCAATTCCACCGCATCAGTCTGCTTAATGTGGAGGGTAAGATTTTCTTCACATCATAGCTCAGGGAGAAGCTACCTTGTGGATACGGCAGTCCAAAAAGCAGGCATCCCAGGGTTCTCTGGATACCTTGAACACACCAGCATGATTTGGCACCAAATTCAGACTGCTAAGAAGGAGAAGAGGGATCTCCATGTTGTTCTTCTTGACCTTGCCAATGCGTTTGGATCCGTCCCTCACTGCTTCCTCTGGGCTTTCTTCAACTTCTTTAGGATACCTGAGGCCATCAAGCACCTTGTCGAGTCCTATTTTCAAGATCTTCAGCTCTGTTTCACCACGCCAGACTTTACCTCCACATGGCACCGCATGGAGATTGGCATAATGGCAGGATGTACCATCTCCCCATTGGCATTCACCATGGCGATGGAAGTCATTATAAGAGCCTCCCAAGTGGGTGGTGGGCGGTGAGCGCCTGGCATCTGGAATCCGGCTGCCGCCCATCAGGGCCTATATGGATGACATGACATCCATGACACCAAGCGCCTTCTAGGGAAGCTTCAAGAGAACATCACTGGGGCCAGAATGAAGGTCAAACCATCCACCATCAAGAAGCATCTCCATGGTTGAAGGCAAATTGAGGGAATAAAGGTTCTTCATCGATCAAGAACCTATCCCAACGGTCACGGAAAAGCCAATCAAAAGTCTGGGAAGATGGTACGATTCAAAGTTGAAGGACTCTGATCAGGCACATGAACTCAGGCAGGAGCTCATCAAAGGTCTGGAGGTCATTGACAAATCCATGCTGCCCGGCAAGTTGAAAATCTGGTGCCTACAGTTCGGATTACTGCCTCGCCTTATGTGGCCACTAACCATGTATGACCTCACACTCACAAGAGTTGAGAAGATGGAGAGGATGATAAGCTCTCTTGTGAGAAAGCGGTTAGGGGTCCCTCGATGCTTAAGTAGTGTAGCCCTGTATGGTCGGGGGCTACTCCAGCTACCCCTCTCTAGCCTCACAGAGGAATTCAAATGCACGCAAGTGAGATTGGAGATGACCCTGACAGAATCAAAGGACACTGTGGTCCGATCTGTTGCCCCAACCTTGGCAACAAGGAGGAAGTGGACGGCTAAGAACGCGGTACAGCAGGCAAAATCTGCTCTTCACCACAGTGACATCGTGGGCCAAGTCCAACATGGAAGAAGTGGCTTGGGGTTGGGTGAAAAGCAACACTGCTGGAGCAAGGCAGCCTCTCGGGAGTGCCGGAAGATGGTTGTGGCCGAAGTCCGCCGACAGGAGGAGGCAAGCAGGTGTGCCAAGGCTGTGTCGCAGGTAAAACAGGGCCAGTGGATGAGATGGGAGAGTGTGCAAAAACGAACCATCAGCTGGCTTTGGCTGAAAAGGAAAGACCCTAGCTGGTCTCCTAATTAATCCAGTTGGGCAGATGCAGAGGGGGGTGTTTCTGGGATGCCAGAATACACTGCTGAGCCTACTGGAGACGTTGTGGTGTTTAATCAGCGAAACGCTGGTGAAAGTAGGAGCCCATTTGCCCACTTTCACCCCTGTGAAGTGTCTATCAAGCTGTCTCAACATCACAGTGCTCAAGTCTTCAGGTATGCGGTCAAGTGCAAACCTGGCTCAGGGAGTACGACGCCCCTGCCATGCAGAGTCCCCTGGCAGTTTGGATCTTTTAACATCATGTCCTGTGTTTTCGAAATCATCTTGTGATGGTGGGCGTTAAAAGCTTATATGTAATTTGTACCAAAAGGTGTGTGACTCTATGAAATTCAAGACTTTTTATGATACTTTCTGACCCGTGGGTGGGGTAGAGCTACCTGGACACAAGCCAGGGCTTGATCAACCCCGGCTGGGTCGCCTGGATGAGGGTGTGTGATTGTTGAAAGACCCGAAACACCCAATGACTCCAGGTAACATCACTGATGATGTGTCCAGGTGCATCACAAGTTGATGTATTTCATAAGCGTTTGCCTGGATCAACCAGTGACTACCAGGAACAGGCTGGTTGACGACCAAGAACAGAGTGGAGACAGCTGGAAAGACGGCATTGGGGCAGTGAGGGTTAGCAGCCCAACCTGCATCTTCTGAGAGGAAGAACCCACAGCAAGCTACAGATCAACCTACAGAGAAATACCCCCAGGGATTCCCGAGAGGGGGGGAGAATGAGAATCCCAATCGTACAGACATAAGGAAACCGACACATGGCGATGGAAATACGACAACGGATAGGGAATGTGTATGTGGCAAGGTTTGCAAGAACCGGCATGGTCTGAGGATTGGTGTTGAAGGGAAGATATTCTTTAGCATTGTTGCTAGACGCCTGACAGACTACCTCCTGAGGAACTCCTGCATTGATACCTCGGTCCAGAAAGGAGGGATCCCAAAGGTACCAGGGTGTCTGGAGCACACAGGTGTGGTTACCCAGCTAATCAGGGAAGCCCGGGAGAATAAGGGGGACCTGGTTGTGCTGTGGCTGGACCTAGCAAACGCTTATGGATCCACACCCCACAAGTTTGTTGAAGTAGCACTGAACCGGCATCATGTCCCAGGCAAGTTCAGGGACCTCATTTTGGACTATTACAACAGCTTGAGTCTGAGAGTCTCTTCCGGGTCAACAACCTCAGAATGGCACAAGCTTGAGAAAGGGATTATCACCGGATGTACCATTTCAGTGATACTTTTTGCGCTTGCCATGAACATGCTGGTGAAGTCTGCTGAGGTTCAGTGCAGAGGGCCAGGAACGGGACGGAAGTGGAAGGCTGCAGAGGCTGTCGATGTCATGGAGGCACAGCTAAGGCACAGGGTGCTGGTGGGGACAGTGGCTTGTGGAGGAGCTGGCCTGGGTAGCAGCAAACGCCTCGCTACGACAAGGCACAAGGGAAGGACAAGAGGTCGCTGATCCAAGAGGAGGTGAGAGCATCAGTCGAAGATCAGCGAACGAGCAGGATGCTTGGAATGCGGCAGCAGGGAGCCTGGACGAGATGGGAGCATGCAGTGGGGCGTAAAGTCTCATGGACCGAGTTGTGGAAAGCTGAGCCCCACCGAATAAAATTCTTAATCCAGGCTGTCTATGACGTTTTGCCAAGCCCATCCAACTTGTTTTCCTGGGGGATGGTTGAGTCACCAGCTTGCCCTCTGTACCTGAAGAGAGGGACCCTGGAGCACATCCTCAGCTGCTGTTCAAAAGCCCTGGGCGAGGGCGCTACCCCTGGCGCCATGACCAAGTCCTAAGGCCATAGTGGACACCATCTGCAGTAGTATTAACCACTGCAAGCATCTCCGCCCAGTGGAGAAAACAATCTCTTTCGTCAGAGCTGGGGAGAAGCCTGCATCAGCTGCCAGGACCACCTCCTCTGGCCTGCTAGCAACGGCGCAGGACTGGCAGCTGAGAGTTGACCTAGGGAAGCAATTGAAGTTCCCAGAAACTGCTGCCATAACATCGCTAAGGCCAGACATAGTGCTGATCTCGGAAACCTCAGGTCATTCTCTTGGAACTCACCGTGCCTTGAGAGGACCGCATTGAGGAGGCCAACGAGTGGAAGAGGGCAAAGTACACCAAGCTGGTGGAGAAATGCGGAAGCAACGGGTGGCGAGCAAGGTGCGAGCCCATTGAGGTGGGATGCAGAGGGTTTGTGGGCCAGTCCCTATGCAGGGCCTACAACATGCTCGGCATCACAGGAGGCAGTAGGCGAAGGGCAATCAAGTCGGCCACAGAAGCAGCAGAAGTTGCTTCATGGTGGCTGTGGATCAGGAGAGGAGACCCGCGGGTGGGGTAGAGCTACCTGGACACACGCTGGGGCTTGATCAACCCCGGCTGGGTCGCCTGGATGAGGGTGTCTGATTGTTGAAAGACCCGAAACACCCAATGACTCCAGGTAACATCACTGATGATGTGTCCAGGTGCATCACAAGTTGATGTACAGTATGGATGATGTCATCTTCACACTATGCCAGGCTATAATCTCCTAATTCCAAGATCACAATCTGTACTTTTCTGACTGAGTAACCAACACAGCCATACAACTTTAAGCTCAAACAAAAACTAAATGATCAGCATATCTCTGTTCCTCTGCTGTAGCTCACATATGACACTCTTGAGCTCAGCCCTGACAAAATTCCATCTCTGCTGCATCATCTGGGTGGAGGGCCTTACCCTTATCACAGATCATGTGTTCATAGCTGCAACACTCAATGTGTGTGCTTGTGTATCCTCCAAGTCTCTGTATCTATGCATCCACACCCATCCTGTGTGACAACACACGTGTGTATGGAAGAAAGAGACACACAACTTCATCTGAGATGTGATTTTATAAAAAAACAAGAAGAAACACAAAAAGTTTTGCTCTCTACTTCTAGTCCAAATGAATATAAAAGTCAGAGACGCCAAAAGCAATGAGGCTGCAAGCTGTGTGTGTGATAAATGAACTCAGGCTAACCCAGACGGAACAGAGCAGCCAGTAAAAAAGCCTACACACACTTCACCTGACAGTCTGTGTATAGGACCGCTTTGTGCCTCGCTCACTTCTCATTAAAAGATTTGAAGCAGACTGAAAATATCGGCCTGCCTCAGCGTGACAGTGATGAATAATAAGCCGCTGTGTCTGATGCTAACAATTAATGGGACCAATTTCAAGGTAATGAAACAACAGCTGTGTTTGAAGGAGGAGTATTAGCAAGGACATTCGTTAATTGAACTCGTTTTCTTCTTTTTATTCCTTCCTTCCCTCCACTCTCCCTCATTCTCATTCTGCCACTTCCTGCTTGTGCAGAAGCCAGAAACCGGAATCTGACCGGTCTGCTCATTAACGTCAGCCAGAGGAACCGGTGCATTTGGTGCAACGTTCGCCCAAACATGAACATCCCTCATCCAGCTCACAACCCCACCAGAGGCCGGGGGAGGCGGCGGAGCCCGTAAAGTGTCATTCTCAGCCTTGCAACACAAACTGGCAGAGATGTTGGATGAAAACATCCAGGCTGACCAAATACTCACCCACACGTTGACTATAATCCCAAAACATTGTCATTCCATTCATCTTTAACACATATTCATCCTAACACGTGGAAATGTATGAACAGATTACAACCCAGAAGAACCTGCACAGGAGCAACACTCACGCATGTATCTTCAAGTCGTTGAGAACCTCCACGATGACATCCTTTGGTATGTCGTCATCCAGTTGACCCAGAAACATGTAGAGTTCCTCAAAGACGTCGAACGGGATCCTAGCGGGTCCTCCATCTTCATCGTTAGTTAGGATCTCACAGGCAACCTTGAGGGAACTCGTGATGGTCTGAGTGAGAGAGAGGAAAAAGACAGACATACAGAAAATGGATGGATGGATGATATACAGTATATATATATATGATATTATACTGTTCTATCTATCTATCTATCTATCTATCTATCTATCTATCTATCTATCTATCTATCTATATGATTCATGGAGTTCAAACAGCACAGGCAGGCACAAACATGTGGATTTACTGCCCTCATGTGGCTCAAATGTGACATTTTCTCCTAAACCACAGCGGCCCATACAGCCCACTTGCACTGAGCACATAAAATTTGGGATAACATCGCTCTGCGGTCCATCTGTGGACCTTCTCAGTCACGTCAGTGTCTTAACAGCATTGCATTCACATCCTGGAGGAAGGACTGACTCATTCTTATTCTTTCTATAGCCCGGGGTGCCCAGTGGAAAAACCTGGATGGCCATTATTCTTCCACTGTAAAACCAACAAATAAGTGCTGCTTGGAGACATGCAGCTGTGCTTGGCCTCACAGGGCCTAAAGCAGGTAGCAGAAAGTGGGTTTTAGTGTGATTTTGTGGTGTGTCTCACCCCTCCCAGAGCAGTGCAGCCCAGAGCGAAGAACTCCATGAAAACAAACTCTGAAATCATGGTGAAGTCACCCAGGAACAGCAGGGTCTCCAGTTGAGCCAAGGGGAGACACAGACCCTTCCATTTCTTCTCCAGTTCCTTCTTGGTGCAGATTCGTTTGGATGACAGCTAAAGAGTGGGGATTATGCCAGTTTAGGATGTTAATTGTTAATTGATATTTTTAATCGTTTTTTTATTGTTTAAAGGAATAAATCCCACAGAATTGATCTGATATACATCAGTAAAACATGAACGAATAGGCACAAGAACAATGAGAAAAATAAAACTAAGTTTCATTGATGAGAGGTGGTGAAATCTACCTGTTTGTGGAGAGTTTTCAGCAGACCTGGGGTCAGGCCTGTGTCTGTCTTCTGGGTGGCAACATTGAACTCCAGCCTTTCCTTCACAGGCAGAACCTCACCTTTGGACAGAGCGCTGAAGTATCTAGGAAAGAAGACACATACACACAATGCCAAATTATGAATCATGTCACCTCCTTCCTAAGCAATAAAAAAAAATATCCTATAGAGTTGTGCTTCTTCTGCGTTGCCAAGTTTTCTTGCTTCACTGTTTATCCCGGTAAATAAAGCGTTCATTGTGTCCACTTCAAGGCAAACTGTTCATGGTTATTTAAGGGATTTTGGATACATTTAAAAAGGCTTTCTACAGCAGCATTGCATAAATAAATTGAGAATACTATGTAGGAAGGGAATAAAGAATTCAAACATCTATGATTTGAAAAATTCTGAGATCCATTATACTACACTAACCCTTACTATGTACACATAAGACTGTGAATTTAAAGATTGTAAAAACTTTCATAACCACCAATGAGTCCATCCTCATAAATTTGTATTTGGAATTCTCATAAAATGCCAAATATTTCTAAGGATGCTTAATGCATCAGGACACATTCTGGAGTAATCAGTATGAAATGAAACTAAACACATCTACAGAGGAGGATTAAAATCTCAAAGCTTGAAAAATAAGGGTCGCCATAGTGGATTTTAGGCAACCACCTTGGGTCTCTCAGCATAAAGACTTTTATTTTAAGGTCTAGAGAAATGGCAAAAGCTGCTCAGCTGGGACTTTGTATAAGGGGTCATGGTTGGGACCAACTCACGCCGCGCTCCACTGCAGCACATCCCGGGGCTGAGTCCGGATGGCCGCCTTGGTGAAGTCCCGCAAGATGTCCGTCAGCTCGGGCGGGATGTTGATTTGTTGGGAGCAGTACATGGTGTCCGGGAGAGGCATGGCTGCGGTTTAACAGAGATGAACGGCACAGGGGAAGTATGGGCAATACAGGGAACTTCCAGTGACGTCACAGCCGCTGTGATGCGATCGTTACACTCAAGTTTGCCTCAGACCACAATGCAGGAGAGGAGCTGAAAGAAAATAAAAAGTGATGACAGCCAGTTAATGTTGACAAAAAAGTTACCAAATATACCACGGTGCATTCTGTGAAATTATTTATAAAAACACGCGGAACACGTAGAATAGCGAGATTTCTGGGAAATTGAAACTAATGTAGAAAGTGCTGGTTAATGTGATGGATATCTAAGTAAACTTCACTGACATTTATGATAAAGCTGTTTAACGATGAACACAACACTGCAGAGGCACCTCGTCGATTTAACTTTTGTGGTGCATTTGTTAACTAAATTGAGGAAATAGTTGCTAGCGTACGGTAGATGAAAATGCTAGCATTACATCAGCACCATTCATTTACTCATTCACTAATTATTCTTGTATTCAACCCCTCTTATTGAAATAAATCTTACCCGAACTCTAGGTTGATAAATATAAATAAGCACAATTGAAAAAATAAAACAAACAAGCGTAACACGTAATTTTAATCAATGACGAAATTTTGTTCGTACGGCGCTGCTGTTTACTGTAGTGACCATAACAACGATTCTTCTTCTGTTTAAATTTTAAGGTAGCTAGTTGTTTCGTCTCTTTATCGCCCCCGTGTGGCTGGAGTTTGAATCAGGTCAACCTAAATGCAATGCATGCTGAAGCGTTCAACTTAAATCATGGCATCGATCTTAAGGTATATGTACATAAAAAAAATTCCCTTTATGCAGAGCATCTTGCCCCCAAAATAAATCATAAATTTCACTGTGAAACCTAGAAGAGCTACACTGTACATACAAGTTACTTACTAGCACACAATGTACAATTCTGCACATTAACGTTTCTGAAATGGATGAAAGTAGTAACTCAAACCTGTAGACTGCAATTTGAGAGACATATATCGCTGTGTGAGATCAGAGAGCCAGTGACAGAGCCAGCCCTAACCCTAACCCTCCAGCACTTTGAGCCACAGCACAGATGTATGACACACTTCGTTCGGTGTCAACACACATTTATTGAAATGATGCCATAATCAGGCAAACCACCGTAGTGAAGATTTTATTATTAAACAGATTTTTTTTGAAAATACAGGTTTACACAGACTGCTGATTTTAGAGAAAAAAAAGACATATTTACATTTCCTCAAATATACATTTCCTTTGTTCTGTTGTTGGATTATGATCATTATAGTGCCAAAATGCTTTTGGGAGCCCAGGCCTTAACCTGCATAAGCCCTAAGCTGCTCTGTAATGAGTTCTGTTTTTTATCAGTTCTATCTCTTCCCCCTTTTATTCCCCGCTGGAGGCTTCTTGAGCTGGAGCAGGGGCACTGCCTGGTTAGGGACGCCAAAGGTCAGTCCAGCTGAGGGGTTGATGCCAGTGTTACTGAAGTTAAAGCCTGATGTGCCGCTGCTTCCAAAACCTTAAGAACAGGCGACCAAGGAAGAAAAGGAAAGGAAAAAAAAGGGGTGCAAACAGAGAAAGTGAATGGAGAACAGAGAGGTAAATCACACCGTTTTGACATACTATAACTACATTGTCTATGTGTATGTAGATAAATGTATATGTACCTGCACTCAGACTGCCTCCTGTGGGCTTAACGGTTGACGAGAGGCCAAAAGAAGACCCTGCAGTCCCCACCCCACCAAATCCTGGCACACCACCAAAACCTGTGGGACAGAGACATATGTTGATGTTTGTGGATGACACAGCCTGGACGAGGAAGGAAAACTTATAGCGGCAGCTCTGAAGTGCACACAGGTAAGCGGTTACAAACACACCTTTTTACACCTGACATCAGCATCCAGATAATGCATTGTGATGAGACCTCTGTCACGAGTAGGACTGTCACCATACTAAAACTTCAAACTTCAACACAATACTTTGATAAGCACTGAAATTTGATACCACTGAGGGGGTATTTACACTATTTTTCAATGTGAAAAACAGGTATACATAACTAAATAAAAGACTTTAAGTCATTCATTCTAATGTCAATAATGCAAACAGTACAAATAACCAGTGTAATCATAAGTAAAGTGAATGTATTCTGAAGTCACTAAAAAGTACAAAGTGGAATGTACATGTCAGTTGCAGAGTGTAAATTTGATAGTGCAAGAAAAATAACAATGGCACCATTTTGACATTTCAGTATCATTACTTTTTGACGCTTCTTCTTATTACTTTTTAATGAAGATGGATGTCAATGCAAGGTGTAAATAGAATAGATATGAAAAATTCCACAACTTAATCAATGGAGAACAAAGCATCAGGCCACAGCTCACATTCTGACTGGAGACTACAGATTGAAAGTGGATCAACAAAACATCACAAAAACGAGCACTGCGAAATGGGAGAGAGAGGCTCTAAGGGAGATTTTAGTAAACACACCATGTCTGGTATGGAGCTCTATTTACTGCCAAATGGCTGGCAGAGAATGAAAATTTGCAGCTGAGGTGCAATGGTGTTTGGGAATTATTTTAACTACTACTGCCAGGCTGGAATAAGCGACCTGCAGCGAGTGGTTGCTCACTTTTATTGCAATGCATTTAACCTCCTGCACAGCCAAGAGCAGAAGCCAAGCAACGGGGTCATCATTCAGTTCATTCCATTCCTCTCACTCAGTCACACACACGCCCAGCTAGAGCAGAAAAGACTTTAAGTAAGATGATTGGAATCAAAAACTTGGAACTTTGGGGGCAGTAATGGTCAAAAGTGCATTCACAAAATAGAAAAACAGGAAGTACCTCCAAGGCTGGAAGAGCCCAAGCTAGTGCCCACTGCTGAGGCAAAGGGGATTCCAAACCCTGCCCCCAAGGGTGCCTGGGTCCCTGAGGCAGAGAGAGAGCAAACGCTTTACTCCTCTGAACCCAATGTGGTGAGAAGGTATTTCTTCTTTAAACCATAGGATGTCAGGCACATACTGCGTATAATTCCGACAATACATACAAAAAAGAATGTGTACACAATTTTTGAGACACAAAATGTCAGTGATGTAACGTTGACGTTTAAGTGCTCCGTCTGATTGTTTGTCTAAATGAGAGTTTTACTGCTCTAACTACAGAGACTACTGCTAAACTGGACAACTGGTTGTCATATTGATCAAGAAAATTGGTGAATTGAGTGATTATTTCAATTATGAATCACTTAAGTCAATCGGGAGGGGGGAAAAAAAGACAAAACTAAAACCACACATTCACAACTCTAACAAATAATTTAAAAAAACAATCACAACAGTAAATGACTGAAATCAAATAATGTGTTGTGATCCATCAGACATGTTACATTTTCATGGATTCTTATCAAGTAGTGCAGAAAGAGTTCATGCACTACATGTATGTTACAAAGGTGGTTGCCAGTTATAAAAAAAAAAAAAAAACAAAAAACA
>OMNV01029076.1:0-13977 GCA_900303265.1 Brotula barbata | reverse complement strand
AAAACAAGCCACAAGGAGAGTTAAGTGGACTAAATTGGTTCTCATCATGCAGAACAACTTTGCCGTTTCTTCCTGGTTGTGCTCTACCACAATGAAGAAGACTGCAGAAGTTGGCTTAGTTTAGCGCTGGGTCAAATGTCATCTATCACTAAATCCAGCACTTTAGTGAATAAGTGATGACATTGTTTTAAAACAAGTAGATTATAATTGATCTCACAGTCCCAGTTAATTTGTATGTATTTATCTAAATTCTACAACCAGTGTAACGTTCAAAGGAAGGCATCAATGATCTTTGTTGACATAGTATGTAATATTGCTAGTTCTTTCACTCAGAAACTTGTCTTCTTTGTATTTTTTTCATTAACTTTAATTTAGGCAAATCTTTCAATTTGTCTACATTGTTGAAACCCCCGGTTGAAAAGAAACAAGGACAAACGTTTCTTTATTTAAAAAGGGATTTATTGTCAATTTAATATGCAATTCAACTTACATAAAACACAAACAGTTTCGAACATAACTGATTAACTGGTAGTTGCTATTGCATTTGACAAGTTTCCAAATTTTCAAGATTTCTCAGAGTGAATGAACTAGCATATGCCAGAATGCATCACACAAATAATTATTGAATATAGCTTAAAAAGGCACACCATATTATATATTAAATAGCAACAGGCATTGGTTATATATGTTTAAACACTCTCATCTACAACAGATAGCACTCCAGAATCAGATTCAGCAAAGAGTCTTCACGTTGGCATCTATGACTGCCTCTCAGTGTCAAAATAAAGGAAACCCAGTGATGCTTTACATTTAAACTGAGGAAATCAACGGGTGAGGTCACTTTAAAACCTGAGCCCATGTGACTTTTGTCAAAAGAAGCTGCAAGTTGAATGAAACTACGCATTACTAAAGACCATGGAGAAGAAATGACAAGGGATGAATCAGTGTTATTTTTGGATAAACATGAGGCAACACACAGTGTGACCGAAACGCGCAAAATCCCCTAAAATCTGCAAGTCATATCCAACGCAAGCCACATCAACAAAAAAAAACAAAAACAAACAACGCGTGCTGTAAGTGTATGATTCTTCTGAAGAATCAGGAGTATAAGAACATTCTGAAGAGGGTGTTAGTGCTAACGAATGAAAAGATCAGATGCTCTGAGCAAACGGAGGACAGAATGAAGTCAGGAACCACCTACAACAACCCAGAATCCACACTGACCCCGTGAATAACTCAGTTCAGAAACACAGTAGAAAAAGGTTTTAAGATAAGAGAAATAAACTTCATGAAAAAGTCTCCAACATTTCATCACACAACAAAATACAAGTTGGAAGAGAGTACTTCAGTGATTACTGCTCGTGTTCTATTGTGGTAACTTACAGAAAGGAAAAAAATAAAAAAAAATCACATTTTTAATGCCTTCACTTGTTGAGGGAGGTGCAACAAATTATTCTTGTTGCAGCAGTGAAGGTTCAAACAGCGCTTTGTATGCATTTTACTTGATCATCAAGAAGCAAATTTGGAATAATTAACATCATGCGGAGTAGAATAATAGACAGAGGCAGACCATGCTAAAAGTCAAAATTCTGGACAACTTGGAATTCCAGCTGGTAGATGTCCAGATAGGTCCAACAGTTTCTGCAACACTACAAGTACCACAGAGTTGTTGACGAGAGGACCGGGAGGTCCAAAAGCGGCAGTCTGTCTTGTCTCAAAGTCCCTCAAAGACAATAGATTGAGCTCACTGAACACCGCTGGAACTATCTGTGATAACATGATGTACAAAAACTCAACTGTTTTTTTTAAAATCAATCTATCTTATGTCAAATAAGGCGCGGCTCTCACCAATAACGTCAACAAACAATACTGCATTCTGTCATCATGAGGTGATGGGAAATAAAGAACCTCAAACAATAGAGATTCCATGGAACATAGTGTCTTTTTTGGCACAAGTGTGTCTCGCTGGTATCAAAGGACCAGCGCATATAAGCAGCAAAAACGTCTCTTCCGTAGTACTAAATTGGACTGGAGTAACTTCCAAGTGAAACCAACATGAAGGTGGTTTTCTGTACAATTCAGAAACTTGTCATGGCAAAGGCCCAAACATTGTACCTTGGACAAATACCTGAAATGGTGAACAGCACTTTTCCTTCACATTTTCATTTAAATGGGATGAATGAATTGACCCATCCCTGTTAACACTGACAGTAGCCCTTAACTGAAACAGGTTTTGTTGAGTAAACAGAGTATGGCCACATACAACCATAGATGAGCCAACGCTGGCCAACTCTGTCCCTGACAGGAATTCCACACAAAACTTCACACGAACATTAAACAGCAAACGCTCACTTCAGCTCAGCTCACCGCACTTGATTATATTATTATATAGTCAAGCATACTGGTTCATTTATGTATCCTAACAAAGATCAGGTCTATTTTAGAATCTTGAAAGCCTTTCTGCTGCCAGGAGGCTGAATAAATGTGGCCGTGGAAAGACAACGTCCTTGTTTATTTCGGTGAACTGTAAATTAAAGCAGAGTCCTGAGTGTTTGGCACCCAAAATTTATTCTAATACGAATCTACCTGAATTAAATATCACCCGACCCAAGTGTTGTGCTGTGCTGTAATACTGACCAGGCTCCACTGTGCCATTCTAATTGTGGACAAAATAAATAAATAAATACAGGAGATTGACTAAGACATACTATAGGGAAAAAATAAATCAATATTTGGCAACAGGGATGGGAATATAATTAAATGATGATGACATTTAAACAAAGTTATGCACCCTTGAATCCTACTGCCTCAAAAAGACAAGAGAGCAAAGTGCTGTCATTTATTTGGCACTTTCTTCAATATCAATACTGATAAAGACGTCACAATCAAGTTAATTTGCCCCCGTTGCCAGAATATACGCTGAGTCTGAGCAATTGGTAGTAGAATTTCTAAACAGGGTTTGGACAGCCCCCCTCCATTCCCAGCACAAACAAAATATGGGAGCCGCCAAAGCTGAATTGGGCTTTACACAGCCAATACTGATCAATATTAAAATTCAGTTGAATGACCTTGAATCTAATGTTCGCTTGACGGCATCCAAGTACACAAGGCAGAATGTGGCATAAATACCATGTTGAGCAAAGAAGGAGGTACGGGGCAAAAATATCTCCTCAACCACAAAAGCAAACCTTTGCTACTTTGGAAACTGAGGTGCATTTTCCGCCCTAGAGGCTTTAATGATGAGCGTTTCTATCTTCATTTAAGAAACCCAACTCTACTTAGAATATATGACACACAGGAATGCCAATTTTAAAAAGATTTAACACGTGCAGCAAAACGCTCACAAAGTGTGCAAATGTCAGAATGTCGTACATAGACAGATTTAAGTCTGGATAACAATTTGGCAGTCACCAGACAGCCGATAAGATGCAACAGTCTTGATGACTTAAAAAAACAAAACAAAACCAAAAACCAAAAACCAAACTGCAGACGTTGACAAATGAAACCAGAGTCAACCTCTAGTCTGTAATTTGCCACGTGTAGGAATTTGCATACCCTGCTGCCTTAAAATGTTAAATATTGCTATCAATACTCCATGGAAAGTGAAGACACTGCCATGTTTACAAAGGAACGATTTCTACAGAAACATACAAATAATGCACAGTAGGTACATTTGTTCACTGCGAGTGCCCTGATATGCCGGTAAAATTTCCAAACACCCAATGCCTACAAAAAAAGGCTAAAAAACAGTTTAACGCCTCAGAGATGTGGTACATTCATAAGGGACACCCAACAAAGTCATAATTTACACAACACTCAATAAGTTAAAATAATTTGTCACCGTACGCTGAGGTGCATTAAATATTACAACTTGATTGCAGTTTGTTGTTTCGTATTAATACTGTTTGTGGCAGCACTGCACTTACTGCTTCCACATACGGTATTGCAAAAACAATGCCTCACCTGTCTGCTTACATTGGATATAAGGTGGAGACCCAAATCTATTTTTTTGTTAGTAGGATAGGATTAATTTGTCTAAGTAGTATTTTCTTCTGTTTAATAAATAAGACCTACCAAATAGGTTTTGTTAAGCACAAGTTCACACAAGTCTCCAATGTCCACATTCAGAGTTTGTTTTTTAAAAATATTGGTCTATTTGTAATTTGTAAGACCTTTTAAAAGAAAATGAGGTATGGTGATTCCATCTATGGACCTTGGTGAGTGTCTTTGATAAAATACTTGTTTTCCTTGTTTGTTATTAGGAGCTATATCTTAATAAATATATGCTTTATGCACCTATTTCAACACCCAGACAATCTACAACTCACAATATGAGCAAACTCCAAAGTGATCATTCAGACATTTTTACTAACTTCTAATCCCACAGCAAAGTTCTAATGTCCATAACTTCACTAAACAAACTTCAGACTTATTTCAGCTCCCGCTGAATAGAATTGAGCCCCAAGTCAAACATCACTTAGTCTCTCAGTAATTTACAAGAGTCAACTGAGTGGAGCAGTAGTTGGGCTTTCTTTAGTATGGCACCATATATCTAGTGAGATCGGCCTAGCACAGAGAGAAAGGGAAATGTGATGAGGAATACCATCTCCTTGTATCAATGAATGGAATGGTGCCACGAAGACATTGTGTGACGTTCAGTTTTTCAGTCAATTATACAGTGTCCCTACTCTGGTCATTTTAGGGACATTGGATAAAGGCAATTCATAAGTATTTTAGTCTCTTAGCATTCCTGTCACTTTTACTGAAGGAGAAGATGAGGCTACAAAAGTTCAGACCGATTTTTCTTTCTTCTTTCTGGCACCCTCTCTACCTTTTCTTTATCCTTCTTTTCGTTTGGTGGATAAAATACAGAAACAATAGACGGGCAAGAACTAAGGCTTTTTTGTTGTTAACTGTTACCTCCCCTGACTATTTTTTTCTTCTTTTTATCCTCTTCAACATAATTATCCTGTTGTTTCCACAATCTTCTTTTTGCATTGCCGTCTTTTCTCTAACACTTGTACGACTCTCCACGAAAAGGAGAGACCTTTCTAGAACTTGTAGGCAGTCAGACCTGGAGTTGGCTGTTGTTGCTGGGTCAACGTGGCTGCCATGGCAACCGCTGCAGCGTTGGGCACACTGGAGAACGGTGCAGGCCCGGTTGTCACCCGCTGTGTGCTCTGCCACTTCCTGTTGGATGCCCGTTTGGACTCAAAGATGTCAGTGGAGTCCTCCAGGAAGGCCCGGCGGTAGGAGAGGTACTGATGCTTCAAGATCTGCAATACAATGAGCAAAGTCAGAAAAAGGAGGAAAGTGTCAAGAACTATTCTAAAGTGTGATAGAATGTTTTGTCAACGGTTTTACCAGTCAGCAAGACTGTGGCTGCTGTCTTTGCTAGACTCAATGGGCACCAGCCCAGTTTTAACAGTTATGATGTGGCTTCACACACAACAACTTTCTCGTTGTTCACTGTCATGTCTTATCCTTATTGATCCTTTTTGTTGTAATTTTTAGTTATATCTGTTTTCTCCAAACAAATAAATCTGACACATTTACCTAAATATGAATATTATCTAATTGCACTTGAATTAAAGTGCGAACTGAGAAGATTTCTCGTGGGTATGTTAATGAAAAATAGTGTTCCCATCACCTTTTTGTTGACATTTTTTTTCTTTTCAGACCAGACTGAAGGAAAACAACCTACCTTAACATTCTCATGTACAGACTGGAGTTGGGCAGCCATTGCAACAAATGTCTGGTACAACGTCTGCATGGCCAAGGTCAAGTCTAGAGGCACACACACATTAGGGCAGAGGAATGTGGAATTAGGATAAACACCCAACTCTTTATCTGTGATTTGACGACAGTCAACATGAACAAATCTCTGATGGAATTGATGAGTCGGAAGAGAGTTTCACCGGATGTATGGATTATATAAACAGAATAAATCAAATTGTTCTAATGACGGGGAGTCAAAAGCTACTTTAACTACGTTGTCTGGGTATAGACACAGACAGAACAGTCTCAAATTTTTCCCTCTTACCTTGAGGGGTGATGTGAGAGCCAGTGCTCTGTGTCGTCAGGTGGTTTTCAAGCTCCTCTATCTGCTGCCGATACTGTTGCAGCTGGACCTCAAACTGCTCTATCAGGCTGCGGAAATAACTGCGAGCACATAGGGAAAAGTTGTAAAATAAAAAAACAAAACAATAACTGAGACGTGCACAAAATAGACAGATTAATTCTGAGAGGAGATATTGGCAAAACCTCAAGTTTTATGTTACTAACACAGAATTCCAACACAAGAAACAGACATGCGATCTTCCAACAATTTAAACACCACCTTTCAATTTTAGATGAAAGTCCGCTTTAGAAAAGGCTCAGCTAAAAAGTAAAACAGTGTGATCAAACTGTTTTCCCGCTTTTTGATTTCCTGCTAGACTGCTACTTTGTAGATGACTTACTCTGATGGAGCCGTGTTCTCATGTTGAAGGCCAGGGGGGGTCTTTTGTGTACGCAGCGCTATGTCAGCATTCTTCAGTTCCTTAGGAGGATATGAGATAGTCAATTTACAGTAAACCTCCAAGGCCTCCACTCAGACATGTTCTGGGTATGTATGTAAGTGCATATGTTAACCTGTGCCGTCTCCAGCTTAAGCTTGTCTATTGCCAGAGCTTGGCGCTGCAGACCACTGGCGCTGACTGAGAGAAGCTGTTTGAGGTTCTTGATGTCATCTTGGACTTTTGATATGGCCTTCGAAGACATCCTGCTGATATCCTCCTGAACCTGTTTCTGCTCCTTAACAAATTTTCTTTAAAAAGAGGAAGGAAATTGGCACTCATTACAGTGAACATCATAAGATCTTAAAGTAAATAGTAACAAGGTCCCCTGTAATACATTGTTCATGCACTGAGTGCATAAATTTGGGTGCTTTTTAAATCTCGATTTGCACAATTTTAATACAGCCGATCTCCAAGCAAGGTTCACACTTAAACCATGTTAAGGAAAACACTTACTGGAAATTCTCCACATCCTGACAAATCTGTGTAGGTAGATTCTCATCTTTCAGGGCCTTACTGTCCCTGAGACAGTGAAGAAGAAAAGAGGAGCAAGAGATCATTCCTTTGATATAAGGTGAAAGAATATTTGTCAGTGAAGAAACCTATGTATATTTTTACTATTAGATTAGACGTGTGGCATCGAAGTTTATAGCAATGCTTCTAAATCTGTACAAATGTAGATACTCGGGATGTCTAAGTCATTTTTACCCTAATCCAGCAGAATTAACTTACTGTGCATTGGCTCCAGATGATGTGTCGCTTTTATTCTCTGAGGAGGTGCTGAAGTCAACCCCTCCCAGGCCAATGCTGGGAGCAGGAGCTGCTGATACGGCTGTGGGAGCGGCTATCAGAGAACCCAGTGTTAACCCACCTCCTCCCAGAGTGTGTTGACCCAAACCTGCAACCAAGAACATAGATTTGCGGCTAAATATAGACCCTGACGTATGAGAATTATTGCTTAGTAATTAGTAAATTAGTCCCATTAGTGACTCGGGCTGTTTGAATTGTGCGGAAACGTTTTGGATGACGCAATAACAAGAAGTGATGCCATAAAGAGAAGTGATGTCATAAGTTTCTTACTGTATACAGTCATAAGTCAGTTAGGTATGTAGTCTAAACTTTTGCGCAATGCCTAGCGTTTTAATAGGTGGTCTGACTGATAAAGCCAAAGTACTGTCACACGAGACATATGGGCTCATTAAGGAACAAACTTTTGAGCCTCCACACAACTATTTTCTGGCTTCATCCATCGCCGCTAGCACCGAACCGCTGAGCTGAAATGACATCTATGTGCAATCATCAAGGAGCGCAATACATTGTTCAGCCCCAATAGTGACAGAGTGTGCACAGCATGTAGAGATGAAGTATCTCACCTGCAGTGTTGGAGAAGAGACTTGCACCCAACGACAGGCCTGTGGTGGCTGCTGTAGTGGCTGCTGTGCTGCCGAGGCTGAAGCCTGTAGATACTGGCTGCTGCGGAGCAGTGGAGTTAAGGACGGAACCAAACGTCAAACCTGTTACTGCAGGAGTTGAAGAGGAGGAAGAGGTGGTGGTGGTGAGGGAGAATGGTGCAGCTGAGGCAGCAGGCTTGTTGAAGGCCAAGCTGAAGCCAGTGGTAGCAGCTGTCGTGGCTCGGGTACCTGAGAAAAAGGACGTGTATATAAGTACAGTAACACTACAATAATCAAAACGACACCAAAAATACAAAGTCTTGAGATTTTTACAGCTCCAGTCATCAAAGCAAGCTAGTTATTACTACTTAAGGAAACTACTTAATACGCATGTTAATTTTACTCCACATGACGGACACCCATAAACTTACCTAATGTAAGGCCTGCAGTGGGCACTGCAGCACCTGTGAGAGAAATTAAAAAGACAAACGTTACTGCATATAGCACATACTGCAGGTCCAGCGTGCATAGCTGATTTTGCCTTGCTGATAAGTCCACATTTCCGTTTGTATTACTTGAAGCAGGTGTGTTGAAAGAGAATCCTCCAGTAGGTTTCTGACCAAAGAGACTGCCTCCAAGGCCAAGAGATGAGGTGGTGGTAGTAGTGGCGGCAGGGGCGGCAGCTGCTGTGCCCAGAGCAGTTCCAAAAGTGAAGCCACCAGTACTGGCTGCAGGAGCACTAAACAAAAAAAACAACAACAGAAAAATCAGCTATCAAGGTGCTAAAAATGTCAAAATCAATGTGATCACGCAGTTATGTTATGATCAGGAAAACCTGTTATAATGGAATGGAACAGAGCAAAGAGCGAGGACCACATGGAGAATTCATTTTCAACTCAATTCAATTTTACTTGTATAGCGCCAAATCACAACAAAGATTATCTCACGGCACTTTACATGTAGAGCAAATCAAGATCATACTCTTGAATTTGTAGAGACCTAACATTCCCCCATGTGCAAGCACTTGGTGACAGTGGATTTACATGTCATACTGCAATGAAATCAACTATTTGTTGGAAATGACTGTATAGTTAACACCTTAAACACCAGTGATTTAACAGTTAAAAAGAAATTGAATAACCTCAATCATCAAATTTGAAAATTTCAAATTTTGTCACAATGAGAAACACACTTCATGATCATTGGAGGAATTTAGAGACACATTGGCTCTTTAAGCATGGAAACATCCAACAAATTCTGGTGAGGAAAACTAATAAAAATCGTAACACTATATACGAAGTATTTCCCTTTATTAAAAATAAGTAGGGTGTAATTTTATACAGATTTTCTAAAATGCACCCACATAATCTGATCTTTGAAAACTTTGAACTGTTCTCTAGAAAACAGTTGTGTAAAGGAAAACATTTGTGTGCTACGACAAAGAACAAAGTAGTGATGCGAATGATGGTTTATACAAACGATGTGAGGATTGCCATACAGTTATTGGCTGTTATCGAATGTGCAAATTAAAATTACATACTGCACTGGCCATGTTACAAAATTCCGAATAACTTTTTAAATCTAGCACAGATGTAAAATTACACAAGTAACTCAATTTAGATTACGCTGCACCACATTTCGGAAAATGTCAGTTTGCTGTAAAGTTTGCTCTCGTGTCAAACGTGAGGTCACTGCTCGTCAACTTAAGCTAACGGTAGCAGCGGAAAAAGATTTGATTACCTGGTTGCGGTTCCAAATGCAAACCCGCCCCCGGTGTTGGTGGCACCAAGGGTCCCTGGTGCGAAGTTAAAGCCCGACATTTTAATATTAGAGGCACCAAGTGGAGGTTTGTAGCTCGATACTTCCTGGACTTAGCGATACTTAGCGAGCAAGCTACCATCACAGCTAACACGATGCCCGCGCGAGGGCCATATCCGCCTATTTGGCTTAGGTCAAAACATAGATAGGAAAAATAAACCTTTCCGAACAATAACCAAACCCTTAAATTGAGTCTATGCGACCTATACACCTCTTTGAATGACGTATATACTTTACAGATGTAAAATCATGCAGGTTATGCTCTCGTGCGCTACCACTTTTTCTATTGCGCGCCCGGTATATCGCAATTCTATTGCATTATGGGTAATAGGGCTTTTTGTCCACCCAAGTTTCCTTCATTTCCCGTCATCCTTTTGCAGTTTGTGGCATATTATCCTGTACGCATGCGCAAAGCAGCAACATGGCTTAGACGCTCTGATTTTCGTTTTGGTTTCAAAATAAAACACTGGAGACTGCGTGGGCATTGTGTTTCGTTTTTCTCAATTTTTAATTCATATTCAAACATTGGGTACACCACCGAGTTATTGTTAGTTTATTTTAAAAATCAATTGAACTACAATCACAAAACCACATCTTTGTAGAAATAATAATGGTAATCATCAGCATCCGTCCGCGATAAAACAACAACAGAAGAAGAAAAAAACGATATAGAAAATGTCAACGTGAAAAGATAATGTTAACAAATGAGGTGCTTTAACGAATTTACACACAAGTGGGGTGACGGATTTAAAACATTTTTTATAATTGATTAATTATATAAGCATATCATATATTATTTATATCACTGATATTCATACATACGTACACACATACATTTTACATAATGATAACAATGACGAGAATTTCCCTCTTGTGTTCCATCTAACAATACAATCTAATTGTACAATACTTGTATAATACAGCACCAAGAATAGTCAGAATAAAGTATGCATGTTCATATATAAAGTTAAATAGCACTTATTTATATATTTATATTGTTGTAATCATACAAAATCAAGATATCTAATTTTGCACTATATTCGACAGCCTTATACTTGGTGATTCTCTATTTTGTCCTCTGTTCTTACAACGTAACTGAAGCAATATGTCCCTGTAGGCACGGTTCAGGAAGAAATACATTATAGGATCCAGCACGCCGCTAACACAGGTCAGTGCGGAAGTGATCCTATTCATTCTCCGAAGGAACTCAATGCTTGTGGTAGTCATGTGGCTCTGGGCATGACTGTGGATGTAGATTAACCGACTCACATGGTAGGGCACAAATGCAAACAGGAAGTTCACCACGATGAGAACGATCATGCGTATAGCCTTGTCTTTGACGGGCCTTTCCACCGTCTGCTTTACAGTCCGTAATTTCAACAGAATTAGTATGTAAAAAATCACTATGGCGGTAAAGGGAATCAGAAACGCCACAACGGTGGATATCAAAGCTGTGGGACGGGATTTTTCCAAATACAGCTGATTGCACATGTCCGTTGTGTTGTTGGTCACATTGCCTTTAAACAGCAAAGGAGTCATTGACACAATAACTGTCACCCACAGAATGCCAACAGCCACCTTTGCATACACAGCCTTCCTAATCAAATATGATTTGACAGGTAGAAACACAGCCAGGAGTCTGTCCAGGCTGATTAAACTCATTAAGTAGAGGCTGCAGTACAGGTTAAGGTAAAACAGGAAGCCTGCTAGCCGACAGAAGACGAGTCCAAAGGGCCAGTGGCTGTCCAACAGGTGGTAAACGATCCGCATGGGCAAAATAAGGACGTAAGAGATGTCGGCGATGGAAAGGTGCAACAGGAAAACCTTGAATGGGGAGGGCTTTTTCTGGTGGCAGAAGGCCCACAGAGCCAAGGCGTTTCCAGGCACAGCAATGACGAAGATCAGGATGTAAAATGTAGCCAACAGAACGTTCTCTTGGTGGAGGGCCTGTTTCCACTCCGACGATATATTCATGGTTGTGTAGAGGACCGGCCTGGGGTGGCACAGACACACATAAGCTTTGTTGCTGACATCCGTCCAATAGCATACATCTTTACCTGATTCAACAAACCATGCATACTTGTATTGACTTAAAATGTCTGTGCAATGACGTACAGTAGTTTGTGGAACGGAAAACATGAGCACATGGTCAAAACCTAACGGGTGAATGTAGTTATTGAGAAACAGGAACACTTGATGTCAGTGTGACAGGTGCGGTCATGTCTGCATTTTATGAGTCAGATGTATGTTTCACTTTTTGTGTGGATTGTGGTAAACAGGATAAATCAAACTGTTCTAATAACAGGGATCCACAGCTACTTAAACTATGTTGTCTGGGTATGGACAGCGACAGAACAGTTTCCAACTTTTAAGATCCTATCGAGTTTTATTGACGATTTACTGGCACGAAACATTCCGTCTTCAATATGGTACAAATAATGTCTATTGTAATCGATTAAAATCTTAACATCACTGTCTGTTCAATATAGCCGTAATGTTGAGTGAAATGTATCAAATAGTACTAAATGAACATATTTAATCCACTAATTCTGTTCTAATAATCAATTACTCTTCATGCTGCCTGACAACTTTGTGTTAACAAAAGCCAGATATGAAATGGTGGAATCCACAGAAAAATCAACTTTAAGGGTCGGTGTAGATTTACAAAATACGGTAAAAGATGTTGTATTTTGTGAGGTTATCAATCGTTTTGCTCACCTTTGATCGCAGAGAAGAATTCTTACGTCTGTTATCTATTCTACGTCAGTAACACTGACAGGTGAAGCTGAAATGACAGAGAGAGGGCGGCTGCCCTGCGTCTGCGCTGCGTGTGCCATTTCCACTTTTGTTTCAAACACACGTGCACGCAGAGGAATAGAAAACAAGAGCATTCAGGCTGGATGCATTACAAGCATGCACATCTTTATTATCGCTATTCCAACACAGTTTAATCTTTATCACATTGCTCTTTTATAGTCTGCTTTAAAGCTTTACAAAATGAGAGAAAAACAATTATTTACAAAATCTATCTGTGCAAACATATTCCTCTTTTCTTTTTTTTCCTTTTCTTTACACCACGCTCCTAAAGTATGTGAAAGGCATGCATACAAATGAACTTTGGTATGTTAACAAAACTACTTGTTTTCTCATGAGAAGCGTCTATGTACATTGTCGCAGGATCAAGTTGTTGCTTTGTTTTAGTACAGTTTACATTTAGACAATTAATAAATGTTATCTTAAGAGACACAAACCGTCAGTATAACTGCTGCGGTCAGTACTTCAGTTGTCACACCAAGAGAGTGGATGTAAAATTCCCCTAAATTCCCATGACTGGAATACGCCTGGAGTGAGATACTGTACAACAACTTTGGCAAATAGGCACAAACACGTGGACATTTGTGACAACCATGATGCCAGATGAGCAAATCTGTAGAAGACAGTGGCAGTTTATAAATGTAACTATGTGACGTGAGTGATTTTATTTGCGTGTACATTGTGTATACATCCATAAAAGGCATTTACAACGGTTGTGTCAAATGTCTCGACGACATACGAAATGATACTGTCGAAGATTAAAATATACGTTCTCGTTTCTGCTTTCAAAAATAAAACAAATACAATTTTTACACGGTCTTTGTGATTGTACATCAACTCTTCCCTATCCGTGGCTACGATGAGAAATATGTTTCCGACAGCACGAGAGATTCCCACTTCAACCGCAGAGTGGCAAAATATGTTTGTATTTCCGTCGTTCATTATTTTACATCAGCACGTCCGTTAACGTCTTCAACAAACGATCAAATTCCAAGTCAATTTCGGCAAAATACAATCTGCGATCCAACTCAAGGGAGATAAAAGCATCGGTGTGAGAATGCCAGTGTCAAATAAAGTGTGAGTGGGGGAGTGCATCGCTTCAAACCGTTACAAACGTCAAAAAGAGCAAAAATAAATCTACAAACCAAATGGACAGACAGTAAAATGCGAGCAGGTCCGCCCGCCGTGCAGCCGCGCCTACATAGCGTCCTTAGCTGCTGTGGCTGTGGGGATGCAGGATTTGCCGCTGCTGCCGTTGTGGGACCTGTAGTTGGTGAAGCTGGGGGTGTGTATGGTGCGGATGCTCTTTCCACCTGGGCCCACAGGGGTGGGCGACAGAGGGGAGGGGGAGGAGGATGAGGAGGAGGAGGAGAATGAAGAGGAGGAGGAGGAGTCCA
>OMNV01029073.1:0-23821 GCA_900303265.1 Brotula barbata | reverse complement strand
TTTTGATGAGCGGAGTGTAAGATTCTCCGACGTGGGACGCGCTGCCTTCTTCCATTTTTGTCTGGATTATTTCCTGTAAAGGCCCGCTCTGTTTTACTGGAGGACTCGAGGACATTGCGCTCTCCCCCGGTTCTGTGAAAGTTTGGTGAAAAGGTGAAAAATGGTCGAGCCCAACGTGTTAAGCGTCGTGACAGAGAATCAGCTCTTACTACAACACAAACCCCGATGAATTTTCCAAAACGTCGGACGTTTTGAAAAGAGACGCGCGAGAGTCTCTGTGGTTTTCCTGAGGATGGTTCACCACACTGAACATGTCTGACCTCAGCCAAGTAGCGGTGTACTCAGACTCCTCAGATATCTATAAGGTGAGCAAAATGCGTCCGTGCAGTCTGTGAGCATCCGTGCGTGCAGATTTGTCTCTTTCATTTCCCTGTTCCTCTCTGCTCTTCTCAGAATGTGTTCTGTAACCCTGCCTTTGAACTGGAGGGCGAGAGGGAGGAGAGGGTGGCGGGATTTAGGACTTCCTCATCCACTCCTGAACCTAGTAAACCACCAGCAGACAGTGAGTCAGTGGCTTCACACCCGTCACTCATCTTTCTGTGTCTCAACTTGAACTGTGCATACTTGCGGGTACAATTTGATGTCTGTCTACAAACTCAATGAGCATCACCCAGTGGGAAAAAAACTCTTCAAACAGACCACATATCAGTGGAAAATCAGTCTGATTACCATTCATTAATTCTTTACAACTTTAATACCCACCCAACCGTCCAGTCTGTGATGACCACCAAGTGTCCCCTTCACTGCCTGAGCACCAATCACAATGAAACAAACTCATAAATACACTGCCTGCCTTTTTTCTCTTTTCTCTTGCCTTTTCCCATTAAATCCATCATTGTCATTATTACTAATATATTTATCTTTATTATTCGTGGTGGTTGCTGTTGTTTGTCTCTTTGTTGCACTGCCCCCACCATATATCGGGTATCGTCTTGTATCGTGAGGTACCCTGTGATTCCCACCCCTAGTCCTGTGTGTTTGTCTACCTTCGAGGCCCAGGTGGGGGTCTGTTTGGAGTCTGCGTCAAGCGTCTGCGTGCCCTGGGCTGTGGCTGGGGGGTAGTGATCCTTTCTGCTGCTGCTCTGCTCCTGGTTGCGGCCCTCGCACTAGCTTTGGCCCTTATCTTCACACGTGAGTCCATCGTGCGCCTCAGAAAAAGTTCAGGTTTATCAATGCGTTTAGTGTAATTCACTCAAAGGATCCAAAATAGCAATTACTGCATGAAGTACTTTGACAAGTCCAAATTTTCATAAAATTTCCTCCTCTAAAATGTGTATAAAAATGTACAATGACGGATCACGCGCCTTCTCGTTGTCATTTTTGCATCTCTGTTTTCACTCTCTGGTCCAGAGATCAAAGTCCAGGCTGTGGAAGAACAGATGCTGTCCACCAGCCCTCCAGACCTGCAGAGTACAGATGATGGAGCGTCCAATAGTTTACCCACAACCCCTGGAAACAGCAGTCACCTGGAGAGTACAACAGCTCCAACGCCGAGCAGGATCCTCCCATCTGAAACTCGTGAGTGACAAGCATCCACTGTGTGGAAAGCAAATGCCACTGCAACAGCGCTGGTGCACGGTGGTGTGTGTATCTGCCTCTGTGTCTCAGGCTGTGGAGGCGTACTGACGGACTCCGAAGGCAGTTTCAGCTCCCCCAACCACCCTGGCTCCTACCCACCCAACACCCTGTGCGTGTGGGTGATTCGGGTCCCACCTCCATCCTTGGTGCAGATCCATGTTTCCTCCCTTACCGTCGAGGGGCCCTCGCCCTGTCTGTTTGACTGGCTGGAGGTGCAGGAGCAGATGGAGCAGAGTTCTGTGGTCACCAGGTGGGTCAGAGTCCAACCATCCCTCTGCTCAGAACACAAAAAAAGCCAACAATTACACACTGCACTGGAATAATGAGACACCGTGTACATGTTCGCCCTGGAACCCCTTCACTCCTCATCACAGTGTTGTAGGCTTTACCGCTGGTGACACCCATCTGTTGTATTTGATGTGAAAAGGTGAGATGGTACCCTTGAAGAGAGAGAAGGGAAAACATTTGATTATTATTATTCATTCCTGAGGCTCAGCTCAGAAAACTGCCTGCTTATCTCAGCTTTAATTAACTCTTAAACACACTCGTTATGATGTCAGGTTACATCAGTTCTTCATTATCCATGATCTGCATATTAACACAACTTTTGGTTAAAGAAATTAAACATTGCGCTCCTCACTTACGGAATGATTTGCAAAAATAGCTTTAAAAAAAATGCAATTTATAATAGGAAAACCATAAAACATGAAAACCTCGTCACCCTAAATGCTGGTTGTAATTACTTACGTGTGCGGCTGTAGTGTTTTTGTTATTATTTTTCCTAATAGAAATGCGTTTTGTATGTACCGACTCAATGATGGGAGGGTGAGGACAGACAGACAGATAAAGAGACAGACAGATACTTTATTGATCCAGTAGGGAGGTTCAGATTATTTATTTTTTAGGTAGAGCTGCATAGTCACTGTATAGTCAAAAACAGGTAAAGAAAAGTGCATTTTTATACAGGTTCTGGCCCCAAGGGAAATATACTCTTCCTGTCATTACCTTGCATCGTTGCTAGGTGGCAGTAAAGGTCGGTGCATAGCTACAGATGCCTGGATTCATGAGATTCGCTGCGCATCACTTCCTTACAAATCCAATGAAGATTTTACTGGCCAAGATTATATTCAAGTGGCAACACTAAAACAGTGATGTAAACCGTTTAAAAGAGCATCATCAAATACAGATCAGTAACATCCCTGCTTGTTTTACTCCCGTCTTGGTCTGCAGGTTCTGCGGTAATGTAGCGCCACCCACCGTCAACACCAACAGCAGCACGGTGTGGGTAACATTCCGCTCTGACAGCAGCATCGCAGGCAGCGGCTTTACTGCGCAATACAGGGCCATACTTCCTGAACACAGTTAGTAAAGTGTCTGTGTGTCTGTGTGGACTGTGTTTGAGATGTGGGTGGACCTGTATTTATATTTGGATTTGCAGTCAAGTGTGCCTCTGTGCAAAACTTTTATAGTGTAATTCCAGTTTGAAGTCATGGTGAAAGATACAGGTCAGGGGTCGCTGTCTGTGATGTGGCCCGAGAAGACTATAAATGTGCGTTTTTCAGAGAGTTGCTCTCGAGAGGAGTTCCTGTGTGACAGCGGTCGCTGTCTGCTGCCTGTATCTGTGTGTGATGGCCAACCGAACTGCCAGGATCAAAGCGACGAGGCAAACTGCAGCCATAAACACAAGGGTGAGAACACGCAAACCTCAAGGTCACGGGACTGATACTGACACACGCACACATTTGACTTTCAAGTTTAGCTCTGTATTCCTGTGTTATCTATCAGAGTGTGGAGGGGAGAAGACCGGGTCGCACGGATACCTGGCAAGTCCAAACCACCCCAAGCCTTACCCCCACCAACAGGTCAACTCAAAACCACCTAGAATCCCAACCAGTCTCCCCAGCAGGGTGACACAGAGATGTGAAGTTTGGGTTTGGTGGTTTATTTTGTGTGATTTTCTGTCATCAGTTGTGTATATGGCGTATATCTGTCGAGGAGGGTCACATCATCACGCTGAGCTTCAGGAACTTCAGCCTGGAGACTCAGGATGTTTGTGAGTTTGACTACGTGGAGGTGCACGACAGTGCCGACGCTGGAGCTGGACGCGTACTGGGAAGGTACAGCGGAATGCAGCCGATATGTCTTTATTCACACTCATTTTCAGTACTCGGGGATCAAATATTCCATTAAGTAAATACTGCGGTATTTTGCATAATCCAAATCAGCGATCAAACGTAGACGTCAACTAAAGATAAATTCTGCGTGCCACTTCATTCTGCTTCCTTTATCTACACTTCAGGTTTTGTGGTACCACTTTCCCCCCAGACCTGACCTCCTCCAGCCCCCACATGACTGTGGTGTTTGTGGCCGATGAGGGAGTGGCTGACATTGGCTTCAATGCGACGTACCAGGCCGTGCCCCTGTTGGACAGTGAGTTCTTACTGAGCTTATTCGCGCATTAGGACAATGTGAGGTCCACCTGCAAACAGTTTGGAATTGTTTTGAAACTTCCGTCTGATAATATCTGCTTCTGAGATGTATGTGTAGTGATACTGCGGCTGTACAAATAACCTTGACTTGATCATTCTTCCTAATGGCCTTAATATCCCCTTAAATACTGGTACACTACAAGGCAAAAGGTTTTGGGATTATTTATCTACATTCAATATGTTTAAATGTAGTTTAAATCAAGAAATTGAATAGCCTTGAATTGATGGTACTTAAGCACAGACAGCCGAGGGTCATTTAAAGAACCAGATAAATGTAATGGGCACATTAGTTACCTATTAATAATTTCATTTTCTTTATTGCCTCTCCTCCTCCGCCCTTTATTTTACCTCATTCCATGTAATCACCCAGTTTTGCTCATTTCTCATCATTTCTCCCTCCTTCTTTCTCGGTGGCCTTCCTATCTCTTCTCTCGCTCCTACCATTAGTTTAAGCTAACGCTCATATCCTCTCTATCTGTTTCATGCAACCCGTCTGAAGGGACGTGTGGTCCCAGCCAGTTTGCGTGCAGCACAGGAGAATGCCTTCAGCAGCAGTGGCTGTGTGATGGATGGAATGACTGCTCTGACGGAGCAGATGAACAGGGCTGTGCCAACTCCACCTACCCTGCCTTCAGTGAGTTCCTCTCATTTCAACATTACGTCGTATGTCAGAGATTTTCTGTCAAACGCAAGAACGCTTTTCCAATGGATGGAAGGGAATAAATCCAAAAATGGAAACAATAGCAAATAGGAGAAGCGCACACACAAGGATCTCAGCTATAAAATAGAGGCGATCAGCTTGGAAGAGTCAACAGATATTATCAAGTTTGATTATATATGAGCAACCACGGAGAAACTGTAGGTGTGTGTATAAAAATCCTAGTCCCAGTTAACAGAAGGTTCTCTTTTGGTCATAAAAACATTTTTTGTCTCTCCACACTCAGTTAAAACATCTCTGGCATGTCTAAGCATTGGCAGCCTTCATCAACATTTAACTGAATCCACTGTTACCTGCATCTTATCCTGCCTATCCTTCATTCCCTTTTTTCTGTATACATACAGGACACCTCACTGATTATATTCATCTTTACTGCCTTATTCACATTGTATTAAACTGTGAGGTTCTACAACTGCCTAAATAATAATGCAGGTTTCATTCTTTCATTCTTTCTCTCCACACCTGCAGCTTCATCGTGTGAGTTGATAGAGGTAGAAATGTGTCAGGGTCTCAGTTACAACCTTACATCCTTTCCAAACATCTGGCTGTCCATTGCTGATCAGACAGAGGCTGCAACACTGCTGCGACAGTATCAGGTAAACACACAAAATCTCTTTGGGCGATTCTGACTTTTTGTGACTGCTGTGTCAAACATATTTCCATACCATTTCTTCTATAATCAATATCACTGAAGTACAATCAGAAGGTAAAAGAGTATTTCAGCCTAAGCTTGACCCCACCCTCCCTCTCACTTTGTTTTCTCATTCTCAGGTGCTGATGGAGCTTGCCTGCTTCGATGCCATGCAGCGGCTCGTATGCGGGATGTTCCTGCCTCAGTGCAGCCCTCGCGGCGGCGTCCTCCAGCCCTGTCGCTCCGTCTGCTCCTCAGCCGAGCAACAATGCAGCCAAGCCCTGGATCACTTCTCCTTCAGCTGGCCGTTCAACTGCCACCTCCTGCCTGACTCACAAGACCCCATGGAGTGCTCGCAGCCTTGATGCACCTACAACAATAGATAAACATCAGTAAGACATCGCTGATCCTTAGACACAGGGATTTGCATCATGGACTGTTGGAGAATTGGAAGGAATGCAGTTTACCATTCTTGAGTGTTTTCCTGCTGCATTCTGGACTTGCGTTGTAGAACAGCAGCTCCAACACTGAAGTGTAGTGTTGCAGAATGCTGTCAGACTTGCAGCAACACAGAACACTTGAGGCTGTGGCAGGGGTACAAACGAGTATTTTGCATGAATTTGTAAGGGTTTTGTATGATAACTGATTACACTGTATGGTTTGAATAAAGTTCTCAGGATCCAGGAGGAATCAAACTGCTACAAAAACCTTTTTTGGTGGTCAGAGATTGGGCAACCACAAAGAAAGAATGACAGTACATAGAATCTGTTTAAACTATTTTATTGCATTGTTCAGTGCACCAATGGGTGCTGTGCTCATAATTTCAGTGTATATAAATCATCCTGATTTGATCTGGTGGGAGGTAGAATGGGAAACGAGTTGATGCTGAAAACCTATTACATAATGATGAAGTGTAACAAACCATGCGCAAACCTAATTGCGTGTTTCATTTATATTGGATTTATTTAATTAACTTAATCGGTTAACTGACGCGCTCAGCATTCTGGTAAGAAGGAATCTCACAAGTTCTTTAGATCTAACACAAACCCAGGCCACAATATTCACACAGCGGATCCATTTAACGATGTCTTACACCCAGAAACAAATGAATTTACCTTCCTGGGTAAGGGTGGGTGAATAAAAAAAAAAAAAATCTGTATTCACATTGTTTTTGTGCTACATCGAGCCTGACTGATTGTACCTTTGTGATAACTGAATCAAAGTGTGTTTACACTAAAGACAACTCTCAAAAAGCAGCTTATTCCAGAAAAATGATTTAAAGGCTTTCATGCAAATCAATACTCGTATGATGCAAGACAACCAGTTTCCATGAGAAGATCAGGTTTCTCTCCTATCTTTACACACTACTGCACATTGCACTGCAGTGTCTACCTTCATGCAGAAACTAAATAGAATGCACGTAAATACACACATTAAATAGATACACACGAATGTCAGCCAATGGTGTGAACCATTTACTGTCAGTAAGAATAGTAATTATGATCCTATTAATTTCATAACATCATAATGAATCTAAATATGTAATGGTAATATCCCGTGTGTGTTTCCTGCCAGTCCCCTCAACAGCAGAAGATACCAGAGATCAACCATGGATTGATCCAAATATATATAGTATGATCCCAATGTTCTACATCAGTGAGGCATTCATTTCGGGCTCAAACAAATGGAGTTGTTTTGTTCTCCATTCTAAATTCTCTCAGCAAGGCAGACTGGTCAGTTATTAAATATACATAAATATACTGTATATATATTAAAAGTGAAACAGAGGAAACCTGTTGTTGGTGCTGGCTGTATTTGTGGGGTGATTGGTTTGCAGCGATCATAATCAGGCAGTAAAAAATGTTCTCCAGCATTTATATGTGTAACTTAAAACAGCTACTGATAGGAGAGGACCGGGTATGAGGAAAAAGTCTGAATGAAGACACGCCTCTGTTTCAGGGGAAATTTCAGCCTGACCGTGTAACTCACCCAAGAGGTGTTGAAGTCCTCAGGCGAGTCTTTAGTCTGAATGCAGAGGATGGCAATTTACAGTGATAATGCGTACACATCTCCACTCTGAAGTGGGCCCACAGGGACTAAACCAGCAGGTGTTTCCATACAAAAAGGAAATGGAAATCGGCACAATTGGGGCACAAAAAAATGTTGGTTAATCTTATGCTTACACTGATAAATTAACTTAAAGAACACAGATTAAGTTTACATGGCCTTAAGATGACCACGTTTTCACAATAAACGCACCCATTGGTGAGATGATGTTTCACAGTTATGCCGCATTCACATTTCTACCGTGGGACAACAAGTTTGAGGGTCCGGTCCAGGGCCAAGGCCGTTAAACCCCACACTCTATACTTCCCATTACGAAACACTGGACCTGTGTATCCGTATTTGTCACCAATACGGAAGTGCGTGTAGCCACAGTTCTGAGGGTTGCATAAATGGGACACAGACAGGGTGAAGATCTCTTCCACCTGTGGCAGAAACAGACAAATAATGTTACACTTTCAGTTTTCAATAGAAAATAATTTCAAACAACAAAAGAGATGTTTTTATTTCCAGTGAGTGTGAAAAGAGGCAGGTGGCACACTGCACAAGTCCGTTCAATTTTTGTTCAAAAATACACATTTTGGTATATTAACATATACGACAAGGAAAAGCTGTTCACTCTTGGAGAGGCTCAGAGATCAAGCCAACAACAATACTTTACAGTAATGGATATTACTCCTGGTTCCGCTCGGGCTCCAGGACAATTGGAGCCACTTATGTGGATTGGATTTTGGAGAATTGTGAGGGTTTGTGTTGAGTTAGATCAGAGCGGGTGTGTGTTTCTTTGTTTTCTGTATGCTTGTTCTTGGGGTAAAGCTACATTAGTTTGGACTACCTGTGTTGAAATGTCTAGTGATTGACATTAGAGAGAATGTGGGAGAGTTTTTGAGCATATTCGCCAGTGGGATGCAGATGTTTTCTTGCAGGTTTGAGCATTTTGTCAGGCAGAAAGAAACCTGAATACAACAAAAAATACTTGTAAACAAGGAAGCACTGACAATTGATGAATGATTTTGTCAAAACTGTGGATCAGTCAGCTTGTTCTGGTATTATTAACCACTTTCTGGTCACATATTTGTTGCTGCCGTATTAAGGTGTGCATCGAACACAGGAAATTCAAAGTGGTAGTTGCAGCAATGGGATATGTGTACCTCTGCAGGGTTTGGTTTGAATGACAGGGCCTCTAGGGGGCCGAGGTTAGCCAGCACGGGCGCGATCACCATCCCTGACTGGTGAGAGACATGACAGGACAAGGCAGAGACTTTATCATCCAGGTACGGTTTGTTACTGTGCATGCATAAAATACACTTTCAGGTCGTTCTGGTTATGATGGCATATAAATGTTAAGAAACTGCAGCACACTAAAGTTTACAGGTATAATCAGGCAACATTTAAGGAGATTGATTAACTACTAACTGCCTAAGTCTTTACTCATGAAAACGAAGACTACAGCATCCTGCAGACTACAACTTCAAGGGTCCAAAAGTGGTCTAAAAAATCTTCACATACTTTTATGGATGATTTCATCTTGATCAGCTCTCTCCTTCATCCACTAACTGCACCACTGAAAAGTTGAAACACCCTCACCATATCTCTAAGAGGCGTCAGGACGCCCCACACCCTCTCCGACTCCACATCAATGCCCAGCTCCTCTTGGGCTTCTCTCAGCGCAGTGGCCACCACATCCCTGTCTGACGGGTCACTCTTACCTCCAGCAAAGCTACACACAAAGGGAAATAAGGATACATGCATACGTTCATAAATGCATACATACTACTGAAACTTTTTGCACAAAAAATCTGAGTGAAAAAAATCTATTGTGAATTTTTACTTCCATTATATTTAATTGTTCCAGTTAGTCGTTTTTGTACCTGTCCCTTTATGTGCTTCAGCAATGACCCAAGTTGACAGGGATCATTAAAATGGGTTTGTCAGAGTGTATCCCCAGTCTGATACCAACCTGACATCTCCCTTATGCCTGCCCTTCAGTCTGCTAGAGCGCAGGGTGAAGAGAAACGATGGTTCCCCGTCAACAGAGCAGAGAGAGACCAGGACAGAGGCCCATCTCCCCTGGCCCTTTCCTGGGTTATTCCCTGGCCCTCTTTTTCCCTTGTCCATCTCATAGAGCTTCAAGTTGGACCCCAGGCTGAGTCGACACCTTTCTTCATTCTCCGCAGACAGGCAGCCTTTCAAGGTTGCCGCTTGAAAAGCTCCGGTCTGGTGAAAAGAATGGCAGCGGGGTGCAAACGTACTGTGAAAGTGGGTCAGTGCGTTGGGTCTACTAAAGTGCAATCTGTAAGGTGAGCGCATATGTAGAAGATTATGTTTTGTCTTTTTAATGAAACGGAGGGAAAGTTGGTTTAAGTCCCAACATCTTCTTTGGGGTTGGAGGCCAGCAGTAGTGGTATTAGAACTGCTATTAGCAGTATCGTTGATTAGACAACCATAGTAAGTGTTCAGAGCCTTGTGATTTTCAGCTAAATGTTCTCCTTGCTTGGTGTTAGTGGAGGTAGACACCTGAGGCTGTCCTTGGCGCTGAGACAATAGACCTTCAGTTGTAATGTTTTGAGATGTATCCTGTTTCTGCACATCCTCACTAGGGTACAAACGTAGCAGGGGCGACACTGATGGGACGGATGTAGTCTCTTTAGATAATGATGGTCCTTCCTCTCTTCTATTTCTTCCACTAATCCGTTCATCTCTCCTCTCCTTTGCCGCTCTACCATTATGGCATCCACCAGCACTCGTATGCACACAGAAAGCAGGAAGGTGCACATCTCTCATACCCAGCAGCCTTAAGGAACAGGGCACGGTTAGGATCTGAGGAGCTTTAAACATCTGCAGAAACACAAAGCTTTAGGTTAGGAAACTTTGTTGACAGGCATAAATCAGACAAGCTTACTGTGCCAAAATGTCATTAAAACACCTCAGGTGAACCTTTAAAACCCTAATGTCGCCACCTGTTTGAAAGGAGGAGGATCTTAATGATAACGTGCATGCATGAACCGGTGAGCAGACATGGGTTTGTCTGTCAGAGAGCCGCCTCATCAGTCCAACAAAGCGTAACACAATCACCACTACTCGCGTTACTAGAACCACACAGGCCGTTGAAAATCCGAACTCTATTCCAAACTTTAGCTGATGCTCGATGATGCTAGGCTAGCTAGCTAACTAGCCCACAGTTCTTAATGATAAAAAAAGTCATAATACCTTAGAGTAGTGAGTTGGTGGCGTCTCTGCGGCCGATAAACGCTATAAAATGCGTTCAGTTAATTGTCATAATCTTCCGAGGCTTGATAGCCACCTGTAAACCTCTTAGCTGCGCGTCCTAGCCAACTAGCCGACTGAGAGATTAGCATTAAGCCGGTAGAGTACTAAAAGTAATATTAATCGTAACCCGACGCGAAAAAACTGCATAGCAACAGTCAGATATATCCAATAGAAAGCCAGAAACGTGACTGTGGTTACAGATTTTACAGAACATTCGAATTTGATTGTTGAAAACACTCACCTTGAAAGTTGAATCGCCAAACAGCTAGTTAGCACTGTCGCCCGGCATAGCAAGCTGGCTGCCAGTAGTTAATATGGCGTGGAGCAGCTTCATGCCCTTACTACACTGTAACTAACGGCGAACTTATAAAACTCGTCTCGTTTTATTTTATCTATTTATTTATTTATTCATTGTAGGTTTTCTGGTGGGCCGCTTTTACTCGTAACTACTTCGTTTATAAATGTGGTCTCTGTACTTTAACTCAAGTACACATCACTAAGTATAGCGGACACGTTATTTAACTTATTTAGCGATGAAGTCGTTAGGAATATTTCTCAATATTAATATTTGTAAAAAAATATTTCGCTTGTGTTGCTGTGATGAAAAAAGTTCACTTAAGTCTTTTGTTAGTTGAAATAAATCATTATTTAAAATGTAAAGAATTAGTGTAAGATGGAATTTATTCTGGTGAAGAATCAGATTTAATTTAATTATTTAGTTTATCAAGAAGTAGTTATTATATGTATCGTATGTAATACAATTTAATTAATGGTTCATGTTTGAACAATACGTTGTTCACGTTTTGTGTGAATTAGGAACTATTTTATTTTGCCGATTTGTACGTATTAATGGAGGTGAGACAGATTGGGCGGAGTGATACGAAAGGTGGATGAGAGGTGAAAGGTTTTGATCGCTGTTCGGTTGTTCTACGTTCGAGGTGACGTTGAAGTACTCAAGTTCTTTGGAAGACGCTGTTCCTGCATTCTTTTCGTTTTACCACGTACCGAAGAATAATACTTAACGTAGATATAACGCTAACTCAACACCAGCGTTACACTAGGTTCTCTGTATTTAAGAACGTTCATGTAATGTTTACAAAAAGTGTTTTAAACGGTTGATACCAGTTAGGATAATAGCTAATTTACATTTTTTTTTCATAACAAAGCCCTGCCTTTGTGACTTAGTGCCTTTACATAAGAGGAAAAACTCCTTGCTTTACCTGTTTAACCAGCCACACCTGAGCCCAGGTTTCCTTAAAAACACACGTGAATCATGAAAACTGGCATTTCAGCATTGCCATCCTGTGCGTAGCCTCCTCCAACAAAGACGCTTTTGATAATCGCTGCCACGCGTCTGATCTCTGTGAACTCAGTATCACCCACCTGGTCTCCACTGCTGCACCATGGCCTCAGCCTGGACCGAAGAGGACACCTTTGTCTGTCCAGTCTGCCTGGAAACCCTCAAGGACCCAGCCACTCTACCTTGTGGACACTCTTACTGCTTGGCTTGCATCCAGGTGCACTGGGACAAGGGAGACGGCAAAGGTCAGTCCAGTTGTCCCCAGTGTAGGCAGGTCTTCAAGCCTCGGCCCTCACTAGCCAAGAGCACAGTCCTAGTGGAGGCTATGGAGAAACTGAGAGCCAACAGCTTGAAGCAAAACAGCTCCTCTTCTGTCTCCTCGGCCCCACCGTCAATGCCTACCTACCTGGAGGTCCTTCCAGAGACAGGACCTCGGAGACAGGGCAGCGTGTACCCTCAACTTCCCACACTTTCCCCTAAACAATGCCCTCAACACGGCCAACCGCTGGACTTGTTTTGCCGTGAGGATAGGGAGTGTGTGTGTGTGGATTGTGGTCTGGATGGACACAAGGGGCATCATGTGGTCAAACCAGAGGAGGAGAGGAGAGAGAGACAGGTATGTATACCACCAACTAAATCTTACCATGCTAAGTGGAGTATTTTCAAAATGTAGCTAAACTTGAGGAATTTGTAAAACGAGTAACAAAACAAGAATAGTTGTCATGCAACTAACCACATGTAACCACATGTTATGACTCATTCTCTCTCTCTCTCTCTCTCTCTCTCGGCGTCTAGAGAGAACTGTCTCAGATGCAGGTAAATGTAATGAGCAGACTGCGAGAGGCCGAGAATAGGCTTAAGGAGATGCCGCAGATTACACGTCAGCACAAGGTAATGAAAAATGAACGTTTGTTTTTATAAATGTTTCCTCATTTCCTCCTCTTCCCTCGTTTTCCTGGATCACAGCTTCTCCTCTCCGCTCACAGGCCTCGGTCCAGGCTCTGCAGGCAGAGAGTGCAGCTTTGGTCTCCGAGCTGGTCAAGAACATTAATGTCGCGGGTACCCAAGTGGGTGAGCTCCTCGGCGCCCAGGAGGCCTCCATAGGCAGCAGGGCTGAGGGGCAGATCCAGAGGCTGCAGCAAGCGGTGGCACAGATGCACTGGAAGAACGAGGAGATGAACAGAATTACAAACATTGAGGACCCTACGTGTTTCTTGAAGGTAATCTATGGCACATTTTTATGTGTATCATCCGACGGTGGTGGTTGAATGGATTATCTGTTGTCTTGATTTGGACAGTTTAATCCATCCTTTGAGAAATGCAACCCTGGTATTTGTTGATAAATGTATCCCACACTACTCTTCAAACTGTGCTGGCTGTAGTGAACTTTATGTACTACTGATGAGGTACCCTTGAGCAAGGCGCTGCATTTTTTATTTTTTTTTAAAAAGGAACCTAGCAGCTACCACATGTTGTATTTATGTTACTGCATGAATGAGAAGAGCCAAAGGGCACTTTGGGCACAATATGATACCCCAACAGTACAAAAATAACAGTTTTTAATCTGACAAAAATTGTTCTGCAGAACTTCCTAACCATGGAACCACTGAGCCCGACTGACAACGCAGCAGAGCCACCATTGGGTCAGGAGGAAGCTGTGTTAGCATCTGTCCGCTCAGCTATGACAGAGCTCCGAGACTCGGTGCAGGACCTTTGTAAAACCACTGTGGACAAGATCTCCGGGATTGGTCAGTATTAAGATGATGTCATACAGAAAAATCCAAGTCAGCTGTTCTCTTCTCTCTCTGAGGCATTTCTCTTTTTTTGCAGTGAACGATGGTCCGATCACTTCAGTAGTCGATGGTGCCGCATCAGCTTGTGCTGTACCAGCTGATACCAACAGTCAGGCCATGCCACAAGAGACAGGTACAGTGACTCGGGCCCTATCACCGCTGTGTGAAAGCAGTCAAACCATCAGCCAGACGGGATATTAGTTTTTGTTTTCTGATTATTTTTTTTTTTTACTCCTTCTACTATAGTGTACGAGGACCCAGCAGCCCCTCCACCGTCACCACCTCCACGACCCCTAGGTAAAAAAAAAAAAAAAAGAAAAGCTTTAGATGGCACCGATGCTCCCGATGCTATCTTTGAGTCAGAGTAAACATCTCTTTTTAGTTGTGGCTTCCTCGTGGCAGTGAGACAAACACTGCATTCATGTTTTGCGTCTCATGTTTATTCTTTTTCCAATTGTTTTTCCCCCCAGCGGCTTCAGGGACACTCCCCCCACTTCCACGGCATCAAGGTATGTATGTGTTGTCTCTCTCTCTCTCTCCACCTCTTAAGCTCAACGTCAGTTCACAAAAACAGCATCCTGTTATCAATTAACAGGTTCCCATCGGTCCATATTTTTACTTCCTTGCTGATTACATGCAGACAAATGCTGTGTGGTTTGTTACAAATGCAGCTGTTTATTTCCATCCAATTGTTTTTCCTGTACAGCTTCCGTAGCAACACTGGGACTAGTGAGATCAGAGCCCCAATCTAGAGATGAAATGCTCAAATGTGAGTCCATCCTATTCCTCAATATTGGACAGGAGCAGCCTTACTTTTAACAGTACACGTGCTGATATTTACCTTCTAGACCTGCACGTTGAGAATTATTCCTCCGGGTTTTCTCCTCTCTCTCTAGTTCGTTTTGAACCCACCATGGATCCCAACACACTATATCGCCATCTGCTGTTATCAAATGGGGGTCGTAAGGCCAAGTTACAGGCTGAAAATCTTAACCCGGCTGACCACCCGGAACGCTTCCAGTACTGGAGACAGGTTCTGTGCACAGAGCCCCTGGCTGGGAGTCCTTATTACTGGGAGGTGGAGTGGACTGGTCAGAAGGTAAAGAGTCAAACTTTTATTCATATTTGGTTCTGTGTGTTGAGGCCTCATTTGAAGCAGAACTGGCTTTAGACTAATCCTCTAGAAGTCGTTATGAACTTCAGTTATTGTGGCCAGATGTGCATTTACTCCTCTACCCAATTTCCTTATCATCGTAATCTCTGTCTCACCATGCAGGTCACCATTGGAGTGGCCTACAAGGAGCTGGATCGCAAGAGTTCTGATGACCGAAGCCGTCTGGGTCACAATGACCAGTCCTGGAGTTTGTACTGGTCTGGAACTGGCTTTTCTTTCTGGCACGGAGGCCAAGAGAAGCTTCTGGGCTCACCAAAGGCCCGGAGGATTGGGGTCTATCTGGATCAGCATGCAGGCATCCTGGCCTTTTACCGCATCACCCACAACCAAGCCCACATCATCTACCAGCACCAGACCCAATTCACCGGACCACTATACCCAGGGTTCAGGTTCTGGGCCGGTGTGGGGACCACAGTGACAATTTGTGAGTTGAATTGAGCTTCAATCCTATCTCACTGACATTCAACAGGAAAACCAAGAGAATGAGTAGCAATTATTTGTACATGTACAATTTCAATGTATGTGTTTGTTGTGAATAAACGAGCAAATGAATTATTGATAGAAGCATGCACACATCTGTTTTGTTTACATAGTACATTTACAAAAATGGGGTTATTATAACTTGAGAGCGAATAGGACCGTGCAATATTTCTTTATTGGTAATACGCTAATTCAGAAGTTTACGTGATAGTAAAATCACAATAAGTGATACAACTCAATAACTAATGGTGCCATTAGATACTAAGGAAAACAGGGGAAAAAAGACTAATAAACACAGACGGCCTCTAGATGGCAGTGTGAGAACAGGTCCAGGCCCAGTCCAGCAGACACCTGTGGACTCAGGATGTGGGGGCAGAAACAGCGTCTGAGATCCGGCGTATTTCTTACCTGTGAGTGAGATTTCTGGGCGTGGTTAGTCGCTGTCTTTATTTGTCAGTCCACAGATGGACAGGCTAAGTCTCACGTCATTTTCTGGCTCAAGCCCAGCTGTGTGCTTATTCTTCAGTAAGCCATGTGCGGAAAATCCACCCTCACACAGGTATGTAGATGCAACATTTTATGTAGATGGATTTGATTATTCTAAAAATGTACAAATAAATATAATAAAACGTTTGAATTGCTTTGACATTAATAAATTCACTGAAATCATTGTAACGGACCACCTGTAATACCACCCACGACCAACAGGGGGTTACGGATCAGAATCCCTGCTTTGGGTGACGAGCTTAGAGGGGCAGTTAGGGTTTGTATGTGTGGGGAGTGAATTTAAAGCTGAAATGGTCTTTAAATGTTTCTCCTTTGGCATGGATAAGGGTAGAACGGTGTAATGTTTACAGAAATAAAGAATAGTCTTCCGTCTCAAATAGGTTACTCTTTCATTTTTAGGAGGATACTTTTAGAAAACATGCTCACTAAACGTCTGCCTACAGTGCTGATCTTTGCTCTCTGCTCTAGCGCTTATTGCCCCAAGTTTGACTCTAGATATCAACTGCGCCTCTTTGTCACAACAACATTGCGAGGAGATCACCAAGTTTGATGTGGATGTGAGTAGATTAAATACTCAGACTGCCACATACTCCGTCAGAGGACATCTATACTACAACCTATATTAGAAAAAGGAGACAAACTTCATCAGGTCAGCTGCACCTCTGGACGCCTGGAAGACAGCAAAGTGGGTGGAAAAACACGCAATGTTTTGTATGCGTCTTTATCACAGTGTTCTCCGTTGTGTATTGTTGCCAGCTCTGTTCTCGATAGTAGACCAATCAGAAAGAGTGAAGCAGGATTTTATTGAACGTGTCAGTCTCAGCAAACTGGCAGGAAAATCATCATTTATTAGTTAGTCGAGAAAACTGTTAGTTGCGTCAATTGTACTTCTCATGGCTTCTCTCTCTTTTGAACAACAATCAACAATAAAAAATGATATTTAGGGGGTTTATGATGACTTACATCTCCCACAGAATGCAGTGGTGTGGGTTCTATTCTGGCCTGTGACCTTTGCTGCATGTCATCACATCTCTCTGCGCCCTGTCCTTCCTGTCTGTCTCTCTGCTACATCTTCCATAATAAAGCAGAAAGCCCATATTTACAGTATATACTGTATATATCCAGTCCTGGTCCAAAGTCTTGGTTCCCCATTAGATTTGCTGTTTTATCAGTTCTATCTCTCTCTTTATTAGAATACAACCAGGAAATACAGGAGATGTGTCTGCAGTATTAAAAATCAGAAAAGAACAGCTTCTACAGGCTAAAGGGTCCAGGATTTAGTGGGACCCCCCTTGGAACCAGGCTCTCTTCAACCTAAATGGAATGGAGCCCTGATTAATGTCATTGATAACATCTGGATTTGTCCGACTTTCATCACTATTTACTGTCAGAATGACTGCTGGGAAAAAGAACACCAAACACCAGGTTGGATAGGGGGACCAGGACTTTGGAACAGTACCGTATATACACATATACAGTATATATACTGTATATACTGTATAAAAGAATGATGATGTACACAGTTACAACTTTCTTCTTGAACTTTCTTGAAAACAGCTGATCTGATATTTCTCGTATGTTGGCAATCATTTCCTGTCACCATTCAGCACACAATGCAAGGTTTGTTTTGACTGTCCCGCACTGACACACACACATGTCTCCCAGGAAACATTTTTGTGATTTAGTCTTCAGTTTGGTTTTAGTCTACACAGCTGGGCTTTTATCTTCTGCAGTAATCTAGAATTCACCATTCACAACAGGACAATGAGACTTATATTACACAGCTTTTGGCCTCCCATCCTGATGCAGGAAGTTTGATATTTTACAAAGTTAAAACATGGCATTCAACTGAGTACACTGCTAAGGAGAAAAGAGTGAGACTGATTTATAAAAATGTTTATCGTGTGGTTATCCCCACACAGTATATCCATCTGTCTGGACACAAAGCTCTCATCACTGATTGGTCTGCCGTGATTTGTCTTATCCCTGTTTGTCAGCTGTATCTGTAGCACTGCACGCAGTTACGGGTCACTTTCACAATAAAAGCACCATCTCAATTACACACACATTTTCTCACAATGCGTTTGGGGGCCTGCACACACCTGTAAACACAGAAGAATGAGGCTATCCGTGTCTGCCGATGGGAACAGTTTGATCCACACGGACAGCCAGCCACAGAGGATAGATGAAACCTGGCCTACATCTTCAAGACAAAGCCCAGGGGGGTGGCAGTGAGCGATTGTGGGTTTTTATCATACATTTATAAAGGAAAAATTAAAAAAAAGAGGGCAGTGGAAAAGGAAAAATGGGAGGAGAAATTTCAAAGTAGGAGAGAAAATATATAACTGCCATGTGGCTGCCATCCCTTCATTATTACATCACACCTTGCTTCCTTCTCAAGATGTCCGCAGTTGCCGGCGTCAACATGAAAGGTATATCCAACAGGCAAAAGGAGTGAGAAGGAAATAGCTGCAGATATACAATCGGAGTAGATTAAAACCAATACCGTAGTTAAGTTGGGTTTCAAATATTCAGCTGTTATACGCATTTTACTCTTAAACAGATTCATGTTTTTTGGAGAAAGACAGAAGAAATGACAGACGTCAAGTGTTTATTTCTGTTAGAAATAACTTTCTCCTCTCTTTCTTCTCATCCCTTTCTCTTATCCTGCCAGCTGTTGTATTTCTATGTCTGCTGAAAGCAGTTTTCATCCAGGCTCGGGAGTATTCCTGGACAGTGAAACCAGTCGGCCCGCAAACCACCGGGCAAAGCGGTTCCAACGACCCTCGCGCAGACGATGGTGAGGAATTGTTACGTAAACAAAACCCATTTAAGATTCCTTTGTTCACGTTCAGGCACATCGTCTTATCTGTGCAGCCTCATCCTGATGCATTCGTGTGTGCGTGCATGTGTAGATTTGTGTCTCAAGGATCAGGCAGCATGCGGCTGCTGTCTGATGCAGAAAAACATGTACAGGCTGGAGATGTTCTTCAACTTGACCTTAAATGAGATGGTGGAGGAACTGCAGAGAACAAAACAAGTCCTCAACAATTTGAGAGGTGAGGGATGAACCATTCAAGGCACCAGGAAGTAGAAGCCTCTCACTTTAGACATTCTTCTAACTGTCCCTCCACCTCTCCTTCTCCAGCCAGCCGCGTTGCAATCTCTGTTGCCCTCAACAACGATAAACAGTTGATATGCTACGGACCGTTCCAGGTGGACAAAATCATCGAGTACAAACACATCTTCATCAACCTGGGAGACAGCTACAACGTAGATACAGGTCTCTTCCTCGTTCCCCGCTCTGGCGTCTATAACATCGCCCTGACTGTTTACAGTGACGCTGGTTCTCCGGGTAACAGCCTGTCTGCCTGTGCCAGTCTGAGGGTGAACGGAGAAGTGATGGCCGGGCCCAGTGAAAAAAATATGCAGGACCAAGAGGACAGCGCCACTATCGTTTTAGCCATGCGGCTGAAGGCAGGAGACGTGGTAGATGTCATCCTGCCCCACGGCTGCTACCTGTGCGACGATGAAAGCCATTATAACACGTTCAGTGCCTTCCTGCTGTACGCTACAGACTAACTAAGCTGAGGGTTTTGTGACGAACGAGGTCTTTGCAGCCTCATATTTCTGTCCTTATGCAACCAAACCAATGCTTGTGTTACGTATCTACTGTCAGTCATTTTAAAATATCCAGATTTCTACGTCTGTATGTTTTCTGTCCTCTGACTTTCCTCACACCTGATCAATGTCACGCAGTGTATCTTTCAAATTGCAATTGATAGTAATCTTTCACTCTCATAACCGATGTGATACAAATTGCAATGGCAGTATGCTTAATACTCACGCACCGCTAATAAATACATTTTGACCAAAAACACTGGCATCACGCTCTCTTTTATTTCTCATTCCAGTGCGGCTTAAGTGGTTCAGAATTACACTCGGATTCAATCAACAGCTGATGGTGACATGAAGTTACTGATTCTTGGAGATATTTGAATTTTGGCAAGATTTGCAAGATTGCAAGATTTGGTTTAGAAAAAAAAAATTGAACTTTGAAGTTAGTTTCCTGTTTCAAGTTTGATTATCAGTATAATAGATACTGATAATCTGTCCAAATTAGGCTCAACAAGCAGGATGAGCAACGGTTGACTGCTAAGTGCTCTCTTTGGGCTGGCAGTCTACAGTGGCTGTAGTGGAAATTCAAAACCGTCCCCCAACTACACACCTCGATCAGCTTTCGTTTCTATTGTCAATGGACGATTTAAACAGCTTTTATAATGTTCAGGTGTTTGGGGAGTCTTTTCATTAGATGTTTACCAAGTTTGAGCTGAATTATTGACACTTAAACACTTAAAAACTTCAATGGGACATGTCCACTGGATAATACAATCAACAAAGATGACATTAAATGTTAAAAATGTCGTGTGCTAGTTGCATGTTTCCCTTTGGATGCAGCATGAACCGGCAGTAGGACATGATACAATGGTAAGATGGTGTGCAAAACATAAATTAGCTGTACAAACTGCAATGCTTGTCTCCTGATGAGAAAACCAAAACACACACACACACACACACACACACTCCCCACACATCCCAGACGATAGACAATACCTGTCCAGTGTTAAGAACACAAAGGCCTGAAGGGTGTGTGACTGTTAGAGAATAGGGAGAAATGAATAAATCTGCAGCCTAAATGCAAATCGAGATCATAAAAAAAAGGAGGAGCAATACCAAACAAAGAGGGCCTCTGAGTAAATACATATCCATGACTCATCATCTCTCCTAGCCCTCTGAGACTATTGATAATTAACAGAATCAACATGTTCCTTCCTTTCATAGACATAAAATAGTTTGTAGTTCCAGTGTGCGTGTTAAAACCTCTGCATGCTGCTCTCTCTCTCTCTCTCTCTTCCTCTCTCTCTCTCTCCCTTTTGTTGACTGTCCCTTCACTTCCCTGTGAAAACCAACGAAAAATCCAAACGAAGTGACGCAGCACCCAAACCCATAGAACATGAACGTAGCGATCGGATGGAGTAAAGCAAAGTCTTGAAACGTTTGTCAAAGTCTGAGCGGACATTTTCAGTCCGCTCTGTGCAGCTGTGCTCTCGTTCCCGTTCCTCTCCAGCTCAAACGCATGAACTGAATCCAGTGGCAAAGGCCAAAGGGAGGAGGGGCGAACTGATATCAAATGCTATTTTTTTGTATTATTATTATTATTATTATTTGTGCCACGCAATCTACCAGCATAGCCTTTGAGACCGCCTGCTTGATCGCGATCGACATATGGGGCACCCTGTTCGACATGAAGTTCCACCATCACGTGCCTGGAGACAGTGACTGGGCAGATAGTCAACACACTCATCCTCCACTCAGCGAGGACCGCCTTCTCGGGTTTGATGCACTGGCTGGTGTTACCGTGACCATGTACCCAGCCAGAGGGGTGTCATTCATTTGCTCACGGCGACGGACCACCCCTTCTGGAACCAGCCTGTGATGACAGGCAGTGTGGAGTACTACCAGCAGGAGATTTGCAGTTCCCCACTTCATCCACGTGAGTCTCTCTCCTGGACCTCCTCTGTCAATACAGTAGTAAGGGGCTCGGGGAATGAAGAAGGTGAGCAGCTAGGTACCAAGGCCAACAGGTCAGTGGAAGACGCAGTCAATCTAGGCTTGCACTTCATCCCCCAGCTCCAGGATCACCAGGGGAACCGGTAATGCAGGGGATTCTGTGGACTACAGCTTTGTGTTCAACACCATCATTCCAGAGGTCCAGCACAATAAGCCCTCTGAGCTGACCGTGCTGAGCCCCTCTGTCATTGGTACATCAACTTCCTGACAGACAGGAAGCAGTGTGTGACGCTGGGAAAGCCCATCTGAGACTGTCATCTACTCTGTCTACACCAATGACTGCACCTCCACGGACCCCTCTGTCAAACTCCTGAAGTTTGCAGATGGCGCCACCCTGATCGGCCTGATCCAAGATGGTGATGAATCTGCTTACCAACAGGAAGTGACACAGCTGGTATCCTGGTGCAATCAAAACAACTAAGAGCTTAATACACTCCAAAAGGTGGAAGTGACTGCAGATTTCAGTAGGACCCTCCATTCCCTAATTGCCTCCCACACACACTATCAATGCCATAGTTGTCTCAAAAGAGACATATAAGTTTCTTTGGACTATGGTCTCCAAACACCTCAAATGTGAGGTCTCTAACGACATGATAACCAAAAAATATACTTCCTGTGGTAGCTGGATAAATTTCACCTGACACAGGACACTGCTATCATCGAGCGCTCACATCACATCGTCCATCACAGTGTGGTTCAACTCAGCAATCGAATCCCACATCCACAGTCTGAACCACTAGCTGCAATCTCGCCCCAACCGAGGATCTATTCAAATCCATGGCCGACCAGCCGGCAGAAAATGACCCTGGACGCACACGTTGAATGTCTCCCCTCTGGACGATGACTCTGCTCTGTCAAAACCATCAAATCAAAACACTGATACGGTTTCTTCCCCCAGGCGGTGACAGGGCTCTGCTTGAGTCACACAGTTGTGAGTAACACCAGTCAGCCTGTGTATACGCTGCATACCTCTATACATACATACAGTATATAAGGAGCATTATCCCCAGACCTACTGTATTATTATTTTTTTTTTTACAGTACGTATCGTTCTGTTTTGGTGAATATAGTCACACCTTGTTAAATTTACAGTCAAATATTGTTCACCACATGAATATCTTTAATTAAGTGCGTTTGGGTATAGTTAATTACAATTAAATGGATAAATGTAGTTTTGTTGAATTAGTTTTGGTGATATTCATATTTCTGTATCGTGTGTTGTAGTTTTCATTCTGTTCTTTTTGTGTCTTTTCCTGTTTTTGAGATGCTGTCACATTGTAATTTTCCCTGTATGAGATTAATAAAGTTCATCTTCAGGAATAGTCTGGTGGCGACTGGAGAGACGGTTGACAGCCCGGAAAGACGGCTACTGGGGCAGGAAGGGGTAGCATCCCAACTTGCATCTCCCGTGAGGAAGAAACCCAACCAAGCTACAGAACGACCTACTGAAAAATACCCCCAGGGGAACCCGAGATGGGGGGAGGATGAGTTCCCCAATAGGACGGACACAACGATGACAACTTTGGCAAATGGCTTAACGACGACGACAACCGAAAGATGCATTTGCGGCAAGATCTGCAAGAACAAGCGCGGCCTAAGAATCCATCAGAGTGCTACACAGCGCACAGGACCTAGTCCTGGTGAGACGACGGAGGAGCCCGGCCGGGAGACACACCACAGAGTCCAGAACCTCCAAGTGACTCGCTCTCCAGCTCCCAGCAAAGTACTTCAGCAGTCTCGTATAAAGTGGCCTCCAGCAAGCCAGCACAAAGTGTGGCACCAATTCGATGAGGACGTAGCCAGAATCATCGAATCAACAGCAAAAGTGGATGCTGACAGACGACTGCAGACCATGACCACCATCATTGTCACTTACGGAACAGAGAGGTTCGGGGTGGCAGAGGGCAAGCCCATCTTACCCAACTACACCATGAACGGAAGGGCAGAAAAGATCCACCAACTGCGGCAGGAGCTTCGGTCCCTGGCTAGGCAGTACAAGGCTGTAACTGAGGAGGAGAGACCACCACTGGCTGAGCTCCGTAACATCATCAGGACAAAACTTATGACCCTGCGCAGAGCTGAATGGCACAGGAGACGGAGGAGAGGGAGAGCCAGGAAGCGAACTG
>OMNV01029072.1:0-11268 GCA_900303265.1 Brotula barbata | reverse complement strand
TATGAAAATGACGAGAGCGACAATGAAAACGATCCTGAGAAAACATCGGATGAAGCAATTCTGAGGCTGTTCAACTCCGACACCGAAGGAGATGACTTCAGTGGTTTCAGTGTGCAGGAGGAGGAAGACAGTGACCGATGACTTTCTTGGTGGGCTACCGTTTTGTTACAAGCCGTGTTACAGGCACTGTCTTTCGTTAAAGCCTGTGTAAAGTTCATTTGTTTCAATGTAGGCATCTGCGGCTTATAGACATGCGCGGCGTATTTATGTTCAAAATAAATATTCTTTTAAAATTCAGTGGGTGTGGCTTATATTTAGGTGCGCTTTATAGTCCGGAAAGTACGGTAATAATCAGTAACCTGGTAATCTGCTGTTTTAAGTCCTCCCTAAATCCTCGCTCAACTCTGCCAGGTTTGGTCTTCTTCTTGGCGTTTTGACATTTTGGGTTGTTAGAGGCTAGATGACAAAGAACTTCTGCTCCTGAATGTTGACAAAACCAAAATGCACACCTAAGACCAATCACATCAATAATTACCTGGGTTTTATACATCCGCCTCCAAATAAAGCCGGGGTCTGGCAGACACTGAACCTTTCATTCACGTGTTCGCGATGAGAGTAAAACGATGAGCGGAAAGAGGAGGCAGTTGAAGCACAGCAGGAAAATAAAACGCGTGATAGTGAAGGGGAACCGGGGACCTGAAGGAAACTTTGGGAGAGGAAGAATAGGGTGGATTACAAAAAAAAAAAAATCAGCTGCAGACAGAAGAGAAGCAGAAAGAAGCAGGAAACAGACAAAATGGAAGGAGTCTGGCTGCTCCAGAGGAGGTTTAATACGAGCGACTAACCTCATAAAGCTTCAGGAGCAAATGATGATTGATGCATAGCCAATCTGTTCTCTGTGTGAGCTCCTGATCAGCCTGAGGCCACAACACACATTTATATCCTGTACAATAAACACTCAACAGACACATTTATATCCTGTACAATAAACATCCAACACACACACATTTATATCGTGTAACGTATTTATTGTCCTGAAATGACACTTAGGTCACCTCAGTGCGAAGAAGCCGGTATGAAACAACATCAGTCACGTACGGCCCTATGTGTGTTGGTATATCTGTGTGTGTGTGTGTGTCTGTGTGTGTTATGGTCCAGCCGCCGCCAGGTGTAACATAATCACACACAGCAAGCCCTATTCAAGCGATCTACGCACAAAGTGTGGTGCACGGCTGCTATTTCAGCGGCGCAAAGGATAGCATTTAGGCTAGTAGGTTATATTTTAATCTGGTGAAACTCCAGTGTTCATCAGGAGGTAGAAGGACAGGTGTGTGCTTTCAATAACACACAAGGCGTCCAACGTGTGTACTCTGTGCGTATCGGCGTCTGTCAACAAAAGGAGTCACCTCCACACGCTGCCTGACAGGTGATCTTCAGTCCCGGATGAAGACGTGGTGGAGCATTTTCTGTCAAATAAAAGAAGAATGTGACCTTTAACACCGGACCCAGTGCGTGACTCAGTCCGTGACTCAGTCCAGTTTTTATTTAGTTTTTTTTCCACACCTACTGAATTAACTGGTCCAAATTCAAATAATCCTCATCCCTGTGTCAAACAAGAAGAGTAGACGCCCACGTGTGTGTGGCTCATCTGAATCCTGAATTCTTTCAATCGCAGAAAAACACTAAAAAAATTAACAGACTTGATCGTAGACGAGGTTTGAGTTGGTCGGATCATGTTATTATTTACAAATGAAAATGAGCGTAATCACACAGAAAGAAGGCTCAGTGGGACCGGGGACATCCCCTCTTCCAGTATTCATACCAGTGGACAACAGTGGAATTACAACAATGGGACAGACTGCATGCGGAGGCGTTTTGGCTCACACTGTAGCCGTGGAGTGCTGAGCTGTGACGGTAAGCAGACAGTGAGAGCGCGTGTGAGGGTGTGTGTCCACGTGAATGAGGCTGTTCACGGCGTGTCGGTACCGAGCAGACATCAGATTGTACAGCAGAGGATTGACGGCGGCGCTGACGTAGAACAACACGAACGACACTAAGTTAAAATACTGAGAGAGAGAGTACAAAATGTATACGGAGTGTTGGTCAGAATATCTGTGTGTGTCTTCGTCCCAGTCGGAGAGTGTCTGCGTGTCCTTGTCTGTGTGTGCTTGTGTGATGTGTGCCTCAGCCTGTGTGTTCGTGGATGCTTCAAGCATCTCTGGGTCGTCGCCGTGCTGAGCGATGGCGTGTACGTTGACATGTCCGTCCATGTCGCTGTCCACATGTGCGATCGTGTCCATGGCGGCATCCTCCGCATCCACTGTGTTTCCTCGAGAAAGCGAGAACAGCGTCCGACCGATGTGGAACGGCAGCCAGCACAGGACGAACGTCAAGACGATGACTCCTGGAGGAGGAGAGACAAGGGGGGACGAGAGGAGTAACAGTGTCAACTGCGTGTGTGTGTGTGTTGGTATGTTACAGTGGGGGTGCGTCCATCTAGCCCTTCAAAAACGGTGAAATCTGCCTTCTCCAAAGTGGGACCCGAGGTAAGCTGCATCTTCAGGGTCTCGTGGGGACCCATGGCCTTTAGGGCATTCAGGGGTGCTGAACAACTGAACGTGCTCGTCCCCTAAATAGGACTCGATACAAGCCACTTAAAGATTCCAGGTGTATTGCACAAACCAAAGGTAGGTGATTCCACTCGAACAGTAACGGCTGGCCTAGTGAGCGTCGAAAACCATTGAGAAAACCTCCTCCCAGAGCAACCAGCAACTCCCCAACTCGGGGCGGGGGGACAGGCAGATTCGTATTGCGTTGGCGATGGCACATCCTGGAGGTCCCATCCTTCATCAAGTCATCAGAGGAGACTGACACACTGGACCCTGTATCCCACAGATGGACACTTCCCACCGCAGCTTATATTACTGGAATCGGACACATCAGGGCTTCAGCTGTCTTTTGATCATTAGACCTCTACCCTGAGTCTGCTTGACCCCATTGTTCGGCTCCGAACTACAGAGGGGGACAGTTCCCCTGCCGCACCTGTGCGATGTTCCCTTCACACCGACACACACAGCCGAGGTAACCATGCAAGGCCCACTTGCTTGTTGGGGTTAGGGTCTCAGGGACCTTCGACATGGAGGAGCAGGGAATCAAACCGGCAACGCTTCGATCACTAGGATATCACCCTAACCCACGGACGATCAATGTGAGTGAGAAAGCAGACTGACGGTGGAGGCAGCCAATCCTCAGCTGGGGGGCGGGACCCCAAGGGGACCAACTGCCGCCCGAGAGACACCATGAACAACAGTCAAGGAGGAGCCAAGCCGCCACTGGACTTTGTAAATTGGGATTTTACACTTTTGCACTTCTTGGTTTTCTTTTTTATGTCATTTTAGTCCTGCAGCTTTTAATTGCAAACTGTACAGATTAGAAGTAACTTATTCCCCTCATTATAACCTTGTGGACTGTTTTATCGCTTTGGTCAAACCAGGGGTGTCAAACTCATTTTAGTTCAAGGGCCACATGTCGCCCACTTTGATCTCAAGGGAGCGGCTGCTAATTTGTGAGGATTACAACACATTTCCGGTCAGTATTTTAATTATTATCATTGTTATTATTATTGAATTATGTCTGGTATGTATGTAGCATTATTACTATTATTATTATTGTAACAACCTGAGCATGAAGAAGAGCATCGCTGGCTCGGAAAAGGAAGTTTGAATTGATTGAATTATATCAGGAAAGATACTAAATACAGGAAAGAGCCATATGTTTGACACCCCTAGTTTAAAATAATTTTATTTAAAATATAGTATATCATCTTTGGGAATTGAGCAGAGCTATGAATATTTTTTTGGCTTCTGTATTTTGTTCATTTACCCACGTATTGCTGAGCCTCTTTGGGGAAAAAGAGATGACTGTATTTTTTTTATTTCTCTGCTTCTCTGTTCTGTGTCTTGACACCGCTCTCCCTTGGGAACCTCAAATTTAAACTCCTGCCATTGAGACACATTCTGAAAGAGTTCCTGGGTTCGGGCATCATTTTAATAGTAAAAGGGCCACACTAGCACTGACTCATCCCGGTATCACCCTGCACATCCTGCTGTGCTATGTGCTCCAGGGGGTTGTCCTATGCTGGGGGTGGGAGGTCTGTGCCCAGTGGCCTTTGCTGGAGGGGTTGCTTTGTCCCTCTGCCTGGTGTGTGGCTTGGTGTCTGTCTCAAGAGGTTAGTCCACTTATCAGCCTTCACTTATCTCAAGTGGGTTCCACGGAATTGTCTCTGTGTCGGGCCCAGGGCATTCCTTGGGGCTACAAGCTTCTTGAGCTGCTGTGGACCCTCTCTGTTGCTTGGGGGTACTCTGATGCATTTTACACTCAGACACAGGCTTCACTGAGCACCCACCCACACACCCTTTGCCCCACCTATTAAGTAAGGTACAGGAAAAATCCAGAAACCTGAATAAAACAATCAGCTGGGGCCCCTTTGGTTGGTGTATGGAGGGCCTGTCCAGGACCCCTAAAAAACCAACCTGAGAACAGTGAGGGTCACGTTCCTCACAGACAGGGTTTGTGCGGTACGCGCTGCTAGTACAGTCTATCGTTGTGTGTGTGTCCTCACCTAGCATCTTGACAGTGCTTTTGTGATTCTGGTCTCTGCGGCTGCTTTGCGGGCGGAGACACAGCGTTCGTCCAATCAGGCTGTAGACCACGCCCAATATGCTGAGCGGCAGCAGGAAGTACAGGTTGGAGAGAAACATCATGGCAGACAGCAGGCCGGACGAGACGGCGTAGTCAGTGCAGCGACACTCTCTTACATCCATTCCTCCTTTCTCCTCTCCCTCTCCTCCCTCTGTATTCTCTCCATCCTCTCCCCCTTCTGACTCATCTCTCCTGTCTACTCCCTCTTCCATTCGTCCTACTTTCTTTTCCCGCACATCTCCTCCTTCCTCTCTGCTCCTGTCCAGCTGCAGCCCTCCTCTCTCAGTCCATCCTTTCATCTCTTCTTCCCTCTGCTCTATTCCATCCATCGCTCCACCTATCGCTCCACTCCCTCCCTTTATCATTAACCCTGTCCACCCTTCCTTTTCTGTCCACCCGCCATCATCCCTCCATTCCGCCATCCCTTGCTGCTCTATGCCCACTTCCTCCACCCCGACCATCACCAAAACAGGTGCAGCACTCACAGCTGCACTCAGCCACAGGCAGCCAATCAGGGCACGGGTTCTGCGGCGTGTGATGAAGGTCTTGGCTGTAATTGGCCGGCAGACAGCCAAGTACCTCTCCAGGGACAGGAAGGTGATGTGAAGAACTGTGCAAAATGTGCAGCACTCCGACAGGAACATGGAGAGCTTACAGGCCACCACCCCGAATGACCACGGCCTCGGCCTCCATAGCTGGGGGGGGGGTCAGGGAGAGACATGCAGAGTGTGAGTGTGTATGTGTTTGTGTGTGTGTGTAGGTGTGTGTGTCTGAGTGTGTGTGTACCTTGTACAGGTCCAGTGGCAGCAGCAGTAGGATTAACATGTCGCTAACAGCCATGCTGCTCAGGTACAAGTATGTGGAGCTTCTCATGTGTGGGCGGAGCCAAACAACCAGGATGGTCAGTGTATTTCCCAGCAGGCCGAGCAGCATCAGTGGAATGCAAATCACAGTCACACACACTGTAAATGTCACATGCAACATACACATTCAGCAGCAGCATTTCACCATTAGCATTCAAAGGTGTTTTCTGTAGGTGGTGCATGCTGGGAAATTTTTACCCACCTAACTCAACCAATCTAAACATAGGCTCCTCCAACTGGCACTCCAGCCCATCAGAGCAGTTTCCCAGGAGGCCGCAGTCCTCACAATTACTGTCGCCACTGTCCAACAGCTCGGTCACATCCATGAGGGCGCTGTGTGTGTGTGTGTGTGTGTGTGTGGTGCGGGGGGGTTTGGGGCAGGTGACGCACAATGATGGATTTCCTATGACACTCGATTACATCCACAGACAGACAGACAGAGAGAGAGAGACACACAGGCAGACAGACAGGTAGAACTTTAACAAATAAAAATAGAAGAAATAACACAAACATGATATGCACGGGACTTCAGTTGATAAAGGTCATAGGTCATAGAAATAATACACTCTCTCTCTCTCTCTCTCTCTCTGTAGAAGCCCCTTTTGTTATTAATTCGAATAGAGGACCTGTTACTGTATCTATGTCCACAAAGAAGTTAGGATTATCGGATGAAAAAAGTTATAAATTATTCATCTCACACACTCTTTGATGGGTACTCACAGATTCAGTGAAGCTCTGAGCAGCGGCGTCCTCTCTCGGTCTCAGCATCTCGCTCTGTCTGCCTCTCTCTCACCCCCTCCCTGTCAATGCTCATGTCTCCGCTCATCACAGTGACTCCTCCCCCTCTTCATGTCGTCTCCAAACTGAGTCGCATCATCATCGTCACCGCCTTCCAGGTTTTCAGTGAATGTCCCCGCGCTCATCTACTCTGTTTATCGCTTAAGTGTGTGTGTGTGTGTGTGTGTGTGTGAGTTGTTGTACTATGATCATTCAAACATATTCTGAAGAATGTTTTGTGGAAAAATAAAAACTGTGACCTCCCAGATCACCTGACCACCACCATCCCTCACCTCAGCCAAGAGTCCACCACTCCTCCCCTCTCCCCAGCCATTCCAGTTTTCATAGGAGATGACACGCTGGAAAGCTGTGCGCAGAACCGCAACACGTTTACAACCTGTCTGACCCTGGAAAAAGGTCCCTGTACACTGGCGGGCATCCTGTCTGGTAACTGCGCCCAAGAAAAAGAACCCAAATGCGCTAAAAGACTTCAGACCTCTAGATCTGTCATCCCATCTGATGGAGACTTTACAAAACCTGGTTCTGGATCACCTCTGAGCTCAGGTGAGCACGGCACGTACCCCCATCCGAAGACGTCAGGGAGCCGTGTACTTGGACTTCTCTGGCTTGTGCCGCTGCGGGAAAAGCAGAGTGCTGCACAGGTGGACGATTCCCTGGTGCTCTTGATCACAGACCACCTGATGGGCAGGCCTCAGTGTGTGTGTCTGAAGAGCCGTGTGGCTGAACAGATCATGAGCTCCACAGAGGACTGTACATGCTCCGTTCGTCTCCATCTGTTACACCTCTGATTTCATTCATGGTCCAGTGATGTCATACGCAGAAGTTTTCTGTGAACACTGCTCTAGTGGGAGGGACTGGGAACTCAGAAGTCTACTTCCTGAGTAGGCTGAGGTCCTTTGGTGTATGGGGCACCTTACTCAGTGCGGTCTATGAGGCCTGTTGGTTTCGGGGGCAACATCATCACACCAAGGTTTGAGGACGATCATTAAGAGGGCTGAGCAGAGATGACTGTGGTGAGGAGAATGCTGGCCAAGCTGTCGGTCATTATGGACCATCCCACCCACTTTAACAGACAATACACACTCAGCGGAGCTCACAGAGCAAAATACTTCTGCCCCAGGTCCACAGGTCCTTTAGTCCAGCAGCTGTCGGACTGTACATCACTGTTGTAACCTGTTTAATTTAAGATAATCTGTCGGTTTAATCTAACATGTCAATGACTCATCTGTCCAATTAAACGTCAATAATATTGAATATCAATGTGTTTACACACCTTTTGCACCCACTTCATTCTTCTTAGTACCAGCTGTATGTATGTGAATAATGTTGACCGTACTTCGCACTACCATGTCTGTTTGTATATACCCAAAATGAACATTTTATTTATTTATATATACTGTGTGTGTATACATACTGTATATATATATATATATATTTATGTCAATACATATATCTGCTGCTGTTGCACCAAAATTCCCCACAAAAGATCAGTAACGGATATCTAATCTTATCTTGGCTTATCTTATATTCAATTCTAATGAGTGCATTCAATCTTAGTGCAAGAAAAAGAAAAAACCTCAAACAGTGGCAAACATAGAAGAAAACTCCTGTTCGGTATGGACGGGAATGAGTCGCTCTGTCCAACTATAGGACAGGAATGAGAATCGCTCTGTCCAACTGTAGGACAGGAATGAGAGTCGCTCTGTACAACTGTAGGACAGGAATGAGAGTCGCTCTGTCCAACTGTAGGACAAGAATGAGAGTCGCTCTGTCCAACTGTAGCACAGGAATGAGAGTCGCTCTGTCTAACTGTAGGACAGGAATGAGAGTCGCTCTGTCCAACTGTAGGACAGGAATGAGAGTCGCTCTGTCCAACTATAGGACAGGAATGAGAGTCGCTAATCATGCTATGTACGACACTCATGCACATTCAAACTGTCCAACCTTACAAGCGTCCTCCTGGCTTGCAGTCATTGGACACACTTAATCTCTTTCTGTAGATTTAGAAAAGTATGCTGATACGTTTGTACTCTAAAGGTTAAAAAAAACAGACATATGTATTATCACTTTGTGTGGTTTAGGATATGAATGTGGGTGGTTATACCAGTGAGATGCTGGGCTTCCCTGGAAACCATGAGGTTGACCATGAGGTTTCCCTCATGACCATGAGGTATGAGGTACCAAAATACCAGCGGTATTTTACAAGTGGTTCAGCTCCACATGAAAATCTCACAACAACCCGTGCATGTGTATGCAAAGAAGCCTCTGCTTTGCATGCAGCGCCAGGTAAGGTGGTCCGAAATCTTAGAGCAGCAGGAGTACTGCTGTTCACACAGGAAATGGAAGTAAGGCCCACGTGCCAGAACTTCACCGAAAGCCTCTGGGATTGCTCCAAACTGAGGCGTAAAACTGCAGCATTGAGTGCAGCCTGAAGCTCCAATACTGGACCCACGGCAAACAGCATCAATCGACCTCAACATCTGGAGCCACATCATCGCTGAGCCTTCATGGATTTTTAATAAAGGTTTATAGAGAGGTGCGTCGTGTTATAAGGAACTTTATTATAAATTCTTAAGAGGTTGAACATCAGAATCAGAAAGGTCTTTGTTGTCCTTATAGTCAGCACAAGGAAGGATCATAGTTTACAATTTGTAAACCTTGTTTTAGGTCAAAGACCATGGTTCTGACTGCTAGTCCTGTGTTTACACAATTCACCACTAGATGGCAGCAGAGGCCAAGCAGCCGCTGCGTTATCGAGCTACCGCCGGAAAAAGACTATATACTATATCAGTGTTTTTCAACCTTTTTTGAGCCAAGGCACATGTTTTACATTAAAAAAAATCTTGCGGCACACCACCAACCAAATATTTTTGATATTTGATATATGTAGCCTAATACAGTATATATGACAATTTAGTCGCTCAATTCATTTATACTCACTCAGTGTGAAAACTGGGCCTGTTTAGATGAACACAAAGCTGATCTGCTATGAGAGCTCTCTTAGACACCTTTGTAGTTTTTGTCATAAAAGTTGCCTGTTGCTACCTATTTTGGTTATTTTTGCTGGCGAACAAAATAGTCCGTGTTCTTGTTTTGAAGTGACGGGTGTTTTGTTAGGAGATGGTGTTTAAGCTTGCTTAAGACCACGGCACTGTTGGATAGCTTTTCCCCACACACCAAGCATAACAGAGTCGGTGCAGTCGGATCCCTGGTCTAGTAAATCCAAACCAAAGATAACTTTTGCTGTATTGCCTCGAGCTCACCGTTTCTGCTTCCTTTTGACCACCACTGATACTACACTCTTCATCTGGGTTAGAACTTTTTGTCCAGGGCCGCGTTCGGGGATTTTTCCTTTTCAAATATTTATCCATAGTTGTTGTTCGTCTTGTCACCGCCACCTCTCGCACGCATCACTAATTCTATTGTCTTAAATTAAAAATGTCATTATTGCGCTACCTACTGCCACCCACTGACAAGGAGGAGTATTTAATTACTCTGCCTGTCACTACATTGCAGGCACAGACGCTCAACCATGGCAAATAATTTGCATTAACTAAATAATATTTTTGAAGTGAAATTGGATAATTTCCCACGGCACACCTGATGATCTCTCACCGCACACTAGTATGCCGCGGCACAGTGGTTGGGAATCACTGTACTATACTATATACATTCTGACAGTAAATAGTGATGAAAGTAGGACAGATCCAGTTGTTATCAATGACATTAATTAGGGTCCCATTCCTGGTTCCTGCTATTGATCAAGTGTAAAGGGAGGTCACCATAAATCCTTGACCCTTCAGCCTGTAGAAGCTGTTCTTTTCTGATTTTTAATACTGCAGACACATTTCCTGTATTTTCTGGTTGGATTCTTATCAGCAGATCGATAGCATTGATAAAACAACAAATCTAATGGGGGACTAAGACTTTTGACCAGTACTGTATATGTGTGCGTGAGTGTGTGTGTAATTGTGGATTGTCTATTTATCTTCATGGATTTATATCTATATATGTATATATAAACGTAACAATAACTTTTTTGTTATTTTTTTATTAAATTATACAATTTTGTGATTATTATTTCTATTATTAATGATAAGAATGTCGTTAGAAGAGGAGAAAAAAGTTTATATATTTGTACATATATATTTATACAGTATATATCATTTCTTGTTCACTCACTCACACAGACATTTACACTCCAGTAAAAAATGATTGCACTACTTAACAACTACGCGTGATCATTAATACTAATGTTTACTTATTTATTTAATGTTCTTTTTTTTTCAAATTAACACACTCCTCCCACTAGTTTGGTAGTCCCTCAGCAGATATAAACCAGGTCTGCGATTCCCACACAGCTAATCCTGTGCTCACGAGCTAGCCAAAAGGCTAATTTTACATTAACAAAAATAAAATTTGTTGCTGCGTGCACACATCTTTTTAAATGAATACTTTGGACCAAAACCAAACAAAAGTTAAAAAAAAAACAAAAAAAACACCAAAACCCTGAAACCATGAAATAAATAAAACAAGTGACACATCCAACCATGAACTATGCACAAACAAATGTGCTCAAGAAATAACTGGACATTTGGACCGATTATCTCATGATAACCTGCACCTATTGAATTCTCACTGTTTTGAAACAATTGGACACGAAAGCATTGGACCAGTGACCAATCGGCAGCCAAGAGGAGGAACTACGCTCCAAACCTGGACCAAAGCAGAAGCCAGAGGCAAGACGTCGCAGGGAAGCACAGGAACACCAGGAGGAGCATGTCAAAAGAGAAGAGACAAGCCATGGAGAGAGGACGGCACCTGGTGGAACGGACAATCCAGACGATGACACTCGGTCTCTCTCTCTCTCTTTCTCTCTTTACATATATACAGTATATATATAAAA
>OMNV01029069.1:0-16151 GCA_900303265.1 Brotula barbata | reverse complement strand
TTCTTCTCGTATGCCATCGGACTGGGGGCCCTGACTGCACTGGGCAGCTATAACCACTTCAATAACAACTGTTACCGGTGAAGTTGACATTGAGGAATTGTGAAGGAAGTGTGAAATTATGTTCTTAAAACCTAGCTACTAGTGTATTCGTGTTCCCCTGCACCAGAAATGTTCAGAAACACAATGTTTTAGGTGTCTTCTTGTTCGGACCGTTATCCACCCTGTCTTCGCCATTCTCTCATACTGCTGAATCTTCCTCTCCCATGTGTTTTAATAGTGATTAGCAGCACTACATGGACTGTGTTCCAATTGCCAAATAACTGAGGATGTGAAAATTTCCCTTCATTTTCGTTTCCCCTCTTTTCTCCGTAGGGATGCATTCCTGTTGGCCCTCGTTAACAGTGGAACCAGTTTCTTTGCCGGCTTCGTAGTGTTCTCTGTGCTGGGCTTCATGGCTGCAGAGCAAGGAGTGGACATCAGTAAGGTCGCTGAGAGTGGTAAGAGAACAGATTCTCCACAACACGTCCATGAGTGTCAGCAGGAGGAGCTTTCTGTCTCTGATAGTAGAACACCTCTAAAGGTCTTTCTTAATGTGCAGGTCCAGGACTGGCCTTCATAGCCTACCCCAAGGCTGTGGCTCTGATGCCCTGGGCACCAGTGTGGGCAGTGCTTTTCTTCTTTATGTTGTTCGTACTGGGCCTGGACAGCCAGGTAATGTCCACTCAAAAGGACTTAGACTTCATCAAGTATCTGTCTCTGTCCTGTTCTCTCACTTGAATTCCACTCTCAGTGTTGCAACTCTTCACAGCCTGTTTGTTGGGTGTCTGTTTGAGCCAGTGCCTACATCCATTGTTTTACAGGCCCGGAATTTGTCAATGAGCTTCTGTTTGATTTACACAGTGAACGTCTGTCTACTTTGCAGTCCATTCACCCAACCTCCCTTTGCATTTCTGCTTAATTTCTTTTCCATGCATCTTGCACTGTCTCTTTCCGTAGACACATTTGTCAGGCATGTTCAGCCTTTTCTGGTAAATTGGGTAAGAATAGCTGAATGGATTCAGTATTATCCTCTTAAAGCCAGCAGAAAGGGTGAAACATGACCCTCTCACAAAGTTTTTCATCAACAAATACATGTCAATACATGTACAAATACACTGAGCAGAGTCTCCAACAAAGATTGCCTACAAACAATGTAAGACATCATCATTGTGTCTTGTCTCTCTCACTCTGTCTCTCAGTTTGTAGGGGTGGAGGGTTTGATAACGGGATTGATTGACATGATACCACCTAAATCCGTGCTGACATCCCTGCGTCGAGAGGTGGTAGCAGCTATCTGCTGCGTCATCTGCTTCCTCATTGACCTGTCCATGGTCACCGAGGTACATCAAGGATTTCCTGTGTTTTTTTGTGTATTTCATGACTTACACATTGGTTTCAAGACTGGGTAGCACACACTCATATTTTGTCTATTCCAGGCTAAATATTTTATGCACTTAATTATGATTGCTTAACCAGTGTTTCTTTAGGTCTTTCTTTATTGAAATGCATCATACACTAAGTATACATATGAAGGATGTGGTGGTGTCTCTGTTTCTGTCAGGGAGGGATGTATGTCTTCCAGTTGTTTGACTACTACTCAGCCAGTGGCATCACTCTCCTGTGGCAGGCCTTCTGGGAGTGTGTGGTGATTGCATGGGTCTATGGTGAGACATGAGTGCACAGTCAAGACCATCATTTTCCAGCACCAACACACACAATCTAATAATTCCATTATGACATTGTGCTTACGGCTGTCTCTTCCAGGCGCTGATCGTTTCATGGACGACGTGGCTCGTATGATTGGCTATCGGCCTCTGCCCTACATGAAGTGGTGCTGGTCTTATGTTACACCTGTTGTCTGCGTGGTACATGCTGCTCTACTGTATTATACCATATAAGTGCTATACTATGTATGGTGTCAGCCTGTCTGTGATGAACAGCTGAGATTTTTGTATGCCTATAGGGAGTGTTCCTGTTCCACGTGGTGAACTACAAGCCCCTGACCTACAATTCAGTGTACACATACCCTGTGTGGGGTGAAGTGATCGGATGGTTCCTTGCCCTCTCCTCCATGCTTTGCATCCCTGTTACTGTTCTGTACAAGCTGCTGCGCTGCAAAGGATCTTTGCTGGAGGTCAGTGCGACCGTACATTTTAGAATCAGAATTCTTATACCGGCCAAGTATGATTCATACAAGGAATGTGTCTTGATACTTCTTTACGTAAATAGGTATGATAGCTAATACATGCAATTATAGAGATGAATTAACATCTATAAAGACAGCAAGAGTACAACTTACTTTGAGACAAACAACTACTAGTCCTATTTGGTATGAGTGTTTTTTGTTTGCGACTGTCAATAAATTAGTAAGAATGTGTCTCCTTGGATACTGTCCTCACTCTCCATCTGTCCAATAAACAGCTTATCATTCCCGTGCCCTTGTCTCTCACTCTATGTAGCGGTGGCAGCACCTAACTACACCAGTGTTGAGCGCTCACCACCTGGAGTACATGGCCCCGGAGGCAGAGGACAAATTGCTTCCCCCCGCAGAACCCAAAGACCCGCTGCCCTTTGAGAGTGTCATTTGATGAGCAGACCACAGAACCATACATCAGTATACTAACACATCCACACAAAATCCAGAAAATGTATGCACACTACACCGGCCTGAATAGAGCAATACACAGTTCCACATAGTTCCACACCCTACAGTCCCACAGTTACAGGAAAGCCCTGGACAAATGGACCAAAGATGAGATGGAAGAAGAACAGAAATACACACATGCAGTCAACACAGGCCGATTTTCCTTCTGCTCTGCTTTCTCTCTCTACCTCACCTCCTCTCCCCTATCTTCTTGCTTCCTGCCACAGTGATGTCCTGTCTTGTCTGGTTCTGTGAGTGTGACGTGTTCAGTGTAGCTTCAATCCCTCCGCTCAGCTGTCAGTGAGACTTTGTTCAACCTCTTCCATGCAAGCTCATCACGCAATTTTGTGCTAAATGAGCAGAAACTGACAACAATCTGATGAAATAACTTAATGATCAATATCATGCCGACTGCTAATTTGTCATGGTCTGAAAGTGTTTAGTTGTGTGTCTGTGTGAAGTATGTTGGTGCATGGCTGTGGTGTCTTCATTATACATACTTTGGTCATTTTTGAGGAGTTGTTTTCTTATAGTTAAGTATACCAGGCTAACCTCCATTTGTAAAAATGAGAAAAGACAATGCATCACCACTTCCAGTTGTGTGTTATGAACTAACTTGAGTATTCAGTGTATTGTAGGGTCTGTAATTCAATGTTAACATTGTTTGGGAGGGAGTGATGCTAAAATCTCTGAAGAGAAAGAGAAAATTTAGACTGAACTGTGAAGGAGAGCAGAAGATGGGGTTGGTGGAAGGGGAAAGAGACTGATATGTCAGAGGAGAAGCAATAAATGACTAGTTGGAGATGTTCTTGTGGATCTTTATTTACACAGACTCACTAATATACCTAAACTTATCAAACTTATACACATGTAAGGTCTCCATCATACTGACAAAAGGGGAACTGGCATGCTCCATAAGAAATTGAGAAAATTTTAAGAAAATTTTAAATTGTCTACACTAGAGTCTTGAATCGTGGCAACAATAGAGGCAAAACAAATGAAACAGACTCAGTTCACTGTAGTGGCAGAGTTTCTTCTTTTACTACTTGTAACTCATTAATTATGGAGGCAAGCATACACTGTTCAACCCAAATTGAAGTCCCATTCATAAACTACGATAGGGTTTATTATGTACAGTAAAATAATACAATAGCCCTGCAATACAATTGTCTTTTTGAAGGATGTCCTTAGACCTTGTGATGTGTGTTAATGAGTCAAAATACTCAAAACATATTTATATGCAGTATGATAACCCCAGGCCGACATTTACAACCCTCTTGAATTGGACAGGATTCATTGCAGTGTTGCTCTGTCGGATTGCATTAAATTGAATTGAACACTGAGCTCCTGAAAGATAAGTTATGGCAGCATTTTGTCCTGTGTTAGTGGATCCCAGAAATAGAAGGCCACAGGAATTAGCCATGTGTCAAGACTCTAAGAATCCACTCTGATATTCTTGTTTTACACCATCTGTTATACACCAGAAATGAAATCCAGCTCATTCTTGCAGGTTAACCAAAGAAATATAGAACCACTCAAATGTGGTATGATCCAAGCATATCAGGTCAATGATAAATATTTGCACGTTATCAATTTGTTCCAGAAGATCTGTCTGTCTCAAAAAAATGCATAGCCAACTGCACGGGCTCAAGAGGGGATAAACAAAGTCACACATGCACATAACCACATCTTGTTTCATCTGTTCACATCTCTCACATCTGAGGTTACAGTTACCCTTTCAGACAGTCTCTCACACAGGCTATAAATAAAGACTCCTATTGGTCCAGTGTTACATTCTCTCACTCAGTCTCCAGTCTCCAACCCTGCGTCTCTGTCTTGCACAGAGCACAGAATGGGAGAGTTGCAGTGACGTATTTGTGGCTATCTCATTAGTTGATATCATAAAAAGCCTGTTGCCATAGCAATGTCTCCCAGGATTTCCATGGCAACTGCCATGTCACGGTGGTACGTTTTCCCCCACTAAAGTAGGAGGAGACAAAGACGAGCAATGCAGAGACAGAACAGCCAGCAGGTCTGTGTGGAGGAGGAGGAGGAAGAGGAGCAAAAGGAAGATGGAAGCCGAGACAGTCTGACACCTGCAGGTCACATCTTGGTGTTGCATGAAATACCCTAAAGAAATTACAGGGGTTCAGGTTACCGGGGACAGTATGGAATATGAATATGAATGGTGATCAACTTAACAGGATATAATTGGCCTGCCCTTTTTCTTGAGAATATCAACCATGCAAAATGAATGACCGTGGAGAGAGAGCATTCTAAGTGAATACATAAATATTTATGTTGGCTCTCTTTGTTCCAATGGATACAATATGGCGCCACAGTATCATTATCAAACTTTTGGTGCTTTTATTTCTGTCATGGCTGTGGTGCCACTTACTGTTGTAGTGCACATCCACATCAGTCTCTCCAAAAGAAATACAATATATCATTACAAATCTGTGTACCGTTCATCATGTTCTTATTTAATCAAAAATCCCAAATTAGATTTAAAAAATAAATAAAAAATTTTTTTTTGTTTTTTTTGTTTTTCTCGGCTTTATACTCACATTTACGTGTTCGGATTTTGGTATCACCCCGAAGTTATTGTTTGAAGCTTGTTGACAAGCTTGGGGTTCCTGTCATTGGTAGGTATGGAGTATTTGGTCTTGTTCAGACGGAATAAACTCATAACTTTCAAGGAGAACACATGACAACAACAACAAAAATAATATGGACCTGCTCCCCTCGCAGACCCATAAAAATTTAAATCGCCATTATCGTCCAGGTATTGTTTTGTGTAATCAATAAAGTTAAGTCAGTAAGCTAGCTTTTATGTGCATTATTCATAATTAGCATCCCCCTCCCTTTTTTTTGGGTCAAACATACCTTTGGAGTCGTATTTTTCTATTTTATTGGAATTACATTTCCAATTTGTCTAGTCTATCCTAGTTGTCTAGTTGAAAGCACACTGTTTGATCAGGTTGTTTTATTTTGTACTCAAGTTAGAACGCCGGGAAAGCTTTAGTTTACACTATTTTATTTTGTATTTTTAACAGAATTGTTTGTAGGTTAACAAAAGGTTTTAGTATGAAACTTCTTCCATTCTACCAACACAGGTTATATTCAAACGTTTATTTTATCTGAAAAGTGAAGTACAACACAGGACTCTAAACTATATATTTTATTTGTCCATTTTTTTAATTGACATTTTTAGGGTCCGATGGCACATACATATTTGCTACTATGCACAGTAGATACGTTCCAATCATAAACCCTTATCACCAACTGGATTTTTTAAAGCAACTTCTCGTAGCATCTGCATTCCTAGCCACTAGGCCACACCCCCACTAAAACATGCACATAAATTGATTGTTTTCCACATAATTTAAAAAAAAACCCAGATGTTTGGGTAGTGCTCTGCGTTTTTCTGCACTGACAGCTGTGAGTTGATTTGCACGTAACTCTTACACCCTGTGTTGTGCTGTCGAAGCATGCTGGATACAGATTCAGCAAATGAGGAAAAAAGTAAACCACCACACAATGTCACACAATATGGGTCATGCCAAATCAGGACACCTAAATATGAAAATAAAAGTGTGGCCAATTTTCTCATAAATATGCATGAAATCAAAGGAACGAAAAACAACTCATTTGTTTTGTAAAAAATAATGAAATATGTTTGTTTTTTCATTGTCTGATTTTGGATTCTTAAATATGAGAAGTATGAATGATACACAGTTGCAGAATGATGTTTTCGGATGAGCAGATTTTATGTATTCGCATTTGTTGTCAACAGCATAGACAGCACAGATACACATATAAACATTTTTCAACGTCTTCACAATGACTTTGTCCACAAAACTGGCTGCAGAGAGGTCCAATATGATGCTGTGTGTGCCTGATCCACAGCCCTCTCCATTCTCCACATCGCCTTTGGGAGAGGGTGTTTGAGTGATGCTCTCGTCGTCTTGGTCACCTGTATCAGAGTCTGAGTCTGACATGGCGGAGTTATGTTGGTCGACCCAGTTTACATGGCCTTTGATGAATACATCTTAGAGGTCTCCATCACATTTAACACCGCATCCTCGCCCCAGCTCTGTGCCTTCAACTCTTAAGAGAGTTGACATCTATTCAGCCCCATCCACTGGTTTACATTTTTGTTAAAGGTCAATATGCTGTGCTGTGTCCATATGTTGCGATAGACGTATTCTAATTTCATAACATTGTTTTCTTTTCAGAACTTTCCCAGACTATCAGAATTGTTTCTTTGCTTCCTTTTTAGCTTTATTTTTCTCCTTTGCCTGCTTATGTTTCTGGTTTGCTTCTTGTTTCTTCTTTGCTGTCAGCAGCTTCCCAATTTCTACTAAGAAAGTCTGATCACAGAGCAGAGAACAAGATAAGAGAAAAAGGAAAGAGAGAAAGATAATAAAACCAATTCTGGGAGCTGCAGACAGTAGACAGGGACTATGTGTTGTAATCAAATGTCTGCTTGCACACAATCACATACTCATGACGGGACACATGCATAAACACACACCTCCTCCTGCAGGGCTACAGCTCAGCATTGGTGTAGTACATGGTTGTGGATGAACGGAAGATTTTAATACCTGGAATCTCTTTGAGCTGAAGGAACACACTGTGAATATTTACAGTTCACAAGGTAATGCTCAATGGTGCCTCTCCTACCACCGAATTAGTGTAAATATCTCTAATTTTAAAGGATCTCACCTTGTCCTGGTGAATAGTTAACCAATTTTCCAGTCATGGTAAACACATGGAAAATGTGAAAAAAGCTGAAATTTCTGCAAGATCTTGTGTTGTCCTGGAAAATTATTTCAACGTTCTCCTTTAGCTTAGAATTACCTACGAGCTCCCCAAAATGAAAAATATTTCTCACCTGCTCTGCTCTGAGACACGCACACACACAGAAGCCCACATCAAGCTCCCGGTTCTCGAGTCGTCATGCACTCCATTAGAATGGTCTTAACGTTACATTGTCAAGGTAGCTTATCAAACTAAAGACAGTAAGTAGCCTACAGATTGCCAAAGCTTCTGCAACCGATTTTGTTTGACAAAGAAAACAGTAAATATTAGCTACTTCACATTTGAGGCGAATTATCCTGGAAGGGCAAAAGATTCCAGTAAGCCAAAGCTTCTGTATGGAGGAGATGCTGATCAAGTTTGTGAGTGTCCCCCATCCCTACTTGCTACTTGTTTTGCCTACAAAGGTTTAAGATTTGTGAATCTACTCGGGCTGGGAGAATAGCTTAGAGTGTGTCGGGCATTTTTGAGAGAGTTGGATAATAATGAATGGGAATCTGGAGTCAAAACAATAAATGGGAGCCCAACTGTATAGGAGTCAAACACCAGATAAATACTGGCAAACAGGTTTCACTTTGCTGGCACTGTCTCTTCAAATACAGTGCTGCATTGTTAGGGTTAAATTGGGCTATAGTATGGTGTGATGAACGTATAAGAAGAGAAACCTATAGCTATCCGTGTCTATGAGTCTGTTCTAAAGCCACACCCCCAAAAACAAATGAACGGGCACCGCCTGACTACTGCTGTGGGACTAGTTTGTAGAGATAGGATCGTAGCATATTGTTGTCCATCTACAGCTACTTACTCATTTCACTCTCACTCCGACAGACATGAGTGGCTGGGTTTATTTCAGGATTACTAGAGCTACAGATTTTTTAAAATAATATTAATTCAGAGTATTTGATTTATTGATTGTTGTCAGGATGTTACGATTATTTCTATAATTAGAACAAATTGTGCTTCTACAACATAATACCAACTATTAAAATTACATGATTACAACAAGAAATGTTCAATGCATCCATCTTAATCTGATCATGTATACGTGGCCTTATATACTTATTGTTGTGTTCTGAAGACAACTGTGAACATGGAATAGACAACAGAGACCGCCAATACGAGTTCCAGCAGGACGGTGGAGATGAGTGGAACCAGCCACACAAGCTGGAGGACAGTAAGAATATGGACAGGGGTCAAAATGGCACAGAGTACAAGTATTTAACTCAACACAATGACTTTACAAAGATACAATCTCAACAAGTCTCTCTCGTTCTCACACACATCCACAGTCTCATTAATTATTAAATTATAAAAAGAGAAAAGTTGAGAGAACTTGTACGGGAAGAGTGGAGAGAGGAGTATTACCTTGGGGAGATCTTCAAACAGAGAGCCTGCTTGTGATCAGGATGATAATGGATGAAATCACTCCCGCAACCTGACATTCACGTACTCACTACACACAAGTACAAAGCTCAGTGTAAGTAAGAAATGTACATACAATTGTGGCATCTGTGCGTGTGTGTTGTGTCTTTTGTCGCATGTGCTCACCTGGACGAGCGAGACAATGAGGAAGTCACAGAGTCAACAGCCAACAGAGTTAGAGACCCAGCTCAGCCAGCTCGTGGAGGATGAGAAGCGGAGACAGACAGAGAGAAAAACATATACACACACCATGTGCAGCAACACCTAGTTTGATAATGACAATGACATCATATTAATAGGGCATAATTTATGTTCAGTGTGATCATCCATCCTCACTAATATCTATCCTGTGTCTCTATAACATTTGTGGGTTCTTTAACCACAGTTAGGTTTGCAGTGTTAATTGAATTTATGGTGCTGTTGACATTTTACTGCCTAGCTGACAGCCGTTTCATGCATATTTGACATATTGGTCATTAAAGATGTAGCAGGCCAGCTCTTAGAGCCTCTGAGTGCTTCCAACCTCAGACTCATCGTAATCACAGAAAATGCCTGAAGGGATTTGTCAGAGTAAGGTCATCAGCAAGTTTTTTTCTAAAGTGAGAAGCCAAAATAGCCAAAATCTAATCTCCAACCTCAATATGTATGGGAACAGCCAGCCAGAATGTGTAAATTAGCATTGGGAACATTAATCGAATCTGGGACAAGATCAAAAAGTAATTCGTCACATTTTTGTGTATGTTCTTAGGTATTTTTTGAGTGACTGGCCGCATTGGGCTTTGGAGATACAGTATTCAAAAAAGGAAATAAATGCATGCACGATAGTCTTAACCTTAATACAGATGTGGTGGTATTTAGCTGCTCTTGGAAACAAAAATTGACATCTAAATTTGTAACAGAATACAGTTGCGTATCATCTGCATTACAATCCCATTAAATGTGTTTTTATGATGATGAAACATGCAAGAAAAGACTTGTGACGACGAGTGACTCCACATTTAAATTGGAAAGGAGCCGAGACAGACAATCAATAATATGTCCTGAGGGTTTTCAGTCATCACCAAGCCAAATTTGCCAAACACTACCTTGAACCACATGGACAGTCAATTGCAGGTAATCTTCTTTAGGAAAATGAAACCTTAGAGATTTGTATGATATTCACACACTGGTGTTTTTGCCATATTCTCCTGACTGCTGCTGAAATTGAAATAAAAGTATGTTTTTATTTTACACGACAATGTAATGAACATATATGGAAAGAACAGTGTTACAATGAAAGACACACACAGAAAAAAAACTGTAACATTGGCCTGTTCACTATGTTGTGTATGCATTGAGTCTGTCACAGAGTCGAAACTAGTGTAGCGAGTACAACTGTACTACTGTTGCATGGAAGATGAGCGCCACTGTTCTCACAATTTCCTGCCTAGTGCTTTAGTTTTCACAGTGTCAAGGGACTAGACTGGAATGTGTGAATTTGCACCACAGGTTTCCTAACTTTCAGCCCCTGACAGTAAAGATAAGCACTTTCCTAGCAAGTCATGTGGTAGGGTATAAATTACTCATGGACCACAAGTGGTCAACAACCCCACATTTACTAACCTCCAGCAGGTTTACCGCTGGTTGTTGCAATGGCAGCTTCAGCTCCGCTTCTGCTGCTCGTCGGTGGAATGATGTGGTGTTAAATGTGACGGAGACCTCTAAAATGGATTTTTTAAAGGCCGTGTAAACTGGGTCGACCAACTTGACACCGCTATGGCAGACTCAGACTCTGATACAGGTGGCCAAGACGATGACAGCATCACTCAAACATCTCCCAAAGGCGATGTGGAGAAGGGAGAGGGCTGTGGATCAGACACACACAGCATCATATTGGACCTCTCTGCAGCCAGTTTTGTGGACACAGTGACTGTGAAGACCTTGAAAAATGTCTGTATGTGTGTCTACTGCATGTTTATGCTGTGTATGCTTTTGACAACCAATGTGATTACATTAAATGTGCTTTTACTGTAAGGAGAAAACACCATTCCACAATGACATATTCTTTTTATTTTTGCAACACAGATATTAAGAGACTTTGGAGAAACTGACGTGCATACTTATCTAGCAGGCAGCTAAGGTAAGTGGCACCACAGCCATAATAGATACAGAATCAATGTCTTCAATGCAGAGCAAAAGCACCGAAACTTTGATAGCGCTGAACTATGATGACTGTTTGGCATCATATTGTACCCTATGGAACAAAGAATGTCAACATAAATATTTATGAATATAATCAGAGTGCTTTCTCTTCCTAGTCCTTCATTGTACATGTGGATCTGCGAGGCGATTTTTATGCCATTGAGCGAGTGCAGTTGGACATCCACTTGTTTGAGAGGGACAGGTATATAGGTCCTCTGGAACAAATCAGTAAAATGTAATGTACTATTGGACTAAAATTAATGTGATCCATTTTTGAGGTTGGCCTGTCGATTTAATTTCAAATGAGTTTTGAATGTTTTGGCTCATTTGCATACATCACAATGTATGAGGACATTCTTTTTGAAGACAAGTACTCAACATTGTTCAAGTGTAGTTTCTGAAAGACGTTTGAGGTTGAACAATGTAGTAGCCTGTCTGCATAATTATTTAATTCATATTTTTTTCTTTTTTTTTTTGCCCGGGATCCTTCAAAGTATTATTCGTTGCATTGAAGAACATACTGTAAACAATATAAAGTGTTACAAATCATGAAACACGCACGTTTCCTGTTTGTCAGTCAAGACACTACACCTCTAATGGCAACTTTACAAAGTTATCAAATGTCTTTCCAATGTTTGCTACTTTTCATTTTAGACAGGCGTAGAAGTTTAACTCGTTTAGGTGTCTTATATTGCCATCTAGGACTGTGTATGTTTTATGAATGGAGTGTGGATGAGTCTTAATAAAGAGACACAAGAACACTTCTAATTAGTCTTCTTCTTCTCACTCTCCTTCCCCTTCCCCCAAGCCCATCTTCTTCTCTCCTTTTCATTTCTGTCTAAATTGTTTCTCCCTCTCATAGTTTTTGTAATGCAAGCAGAGATTAGGACTCGATTTTGCAACTTGGATTCGCGTCGCACTCACAGTGACTTGAGACTTGACTGGACTCAGGATTTGGCACTCGTGAACAATCTTTATTTCGAATTTTTGTATTGTTTTTTTTTAACTTTCAAAATAAAGGAATCCGGATCGACGACATCAAACTTCATCAGGCAATTGAGAACGCACCCACATAAGTTAACGTTAACGCATATGGACATTTAGCAAAGATGTTTAGCTCCTCCATCAGTTAATTAATGATTAGATTAACCTTCCCTTAATATTTTGAAAAGATGAGCGTATTTGATCGCTTGTTGCGCTTGTTCTCATCGAGAAACTAAAAAAAAAAAAATGGTCGGGTGATCCATGGTCCGCTGCCGCCATCTACTGGCTAAAGTGAAACTCTAAGATGGGCAAAGGTTTAGAGCCTGGTTTTTGTGGGTTTCCTTCCAAAACACAAACATGTCCGTAAGGAATAATAGGTATCTGATGTTCACTGTTAAACAACACAGATGAATGTATCCACAAAACTGTTACTTTTGTTGGAAAAGGACTCCAGATAGCCAATAACTGCAATGAAATGCCATCACGAGGTTTACTTTCATGCAGTAAATCACTTTGTCACACAAAGGAGGTTGGCAAAATTTGACATATCTTCTTTAAAACCAGACTGTTCACATGAATTTCAGATAATATGGCAGCAATAGTGATTTGCATTTTTTGTAAATACATTTTTATTTGCAAATTGCAGAGAAGTAACATACTGATGCTGGAACTGTTCTGCATCTAGCTAGTGTGATTTTTTGCAGTAAATGGAGCGATGTTATTTGTGACATCTTTCACAGATAGATCGAGATAGATTATTTGAAGACTTATCTCTAGGTGGCATAGTTTTTTATTAATTCAACGCTGTTGACCCACAAACATGGCTTTCACACATGTTGCTACAAAATTCAGATTCAGATTCAGATTCAGATTCAACTTTATTGTCATTGCACAGAGTACAAGTACTGAGACAACGAAATGCAGTTTAACATCTAACCAGAAGTGCAAGAAAAGCAGAAAGTGCAGAGTAAGTATATATGAATGATAGTGATATAAATAAAAAGAATATACAGTATGATATAATATATGTGCAGTAAGAACAGTATTGATAATAAACATGAGCTGCAACATTGCATTTAGCAGTAGGTAGTGCAAATATGACATAGTTGTAAGTAAAGTGTATGTAGAGTGCAGGTGAAGAACAAGTGATGGTGGGACAGTAGTGCAAATGTTCAGTGGCTGGAGGAAGGTGCGTGGCCGTCCAGGCCAGGTTGGAGGGGGGAAGTACAGTCACTGGAGGCCCTCTGGGAGGCCCTGTAGCGCCTCCCAGAGGGGAGGAGGGCAAACAGTCTGTGGCTGGGGTGAGAGCTGTCCCAGACGATGCTGCGCGCTCTCCGCAGACATCTTTTGTGCTGGACAGCATCAATGGTGGGGAGTGAGGAAGCAGTGATGCGCTGGGCAGTTTTCACCACCCTCTGGAGTGATTTCCGGTCCGCAACAGAGCAACTGCCATACCACACCGAGATGTAGTTGGTGAGGATGCTCTCGATGGTGCAGCGGTAGAAGTTCACCAGGATCTGAGGGGACAGATGAGCCTTCTTCAGTCTCCTCAAAATGCTTATAAAAACACTCGCACACACTTCACATACACCTAATTTAACCAGCTTTTTTTTTTTAGCAACAAGAACCAATACACTTTAGCATTTACAAAAGTCATTCAAGCATACTAACAGCCAGCTTGTTCTTTAATTCGTGCGAGCGCATCTTCTTTGTCCATACACAGCATCCTTCTACTCTCCTAAGCTCCCTTATTAAAATATGACAAGCTTGCCCTTATTTGAACTCTTAAAGTCCCGTCTAGATCCAAATCGTTGTTTACACGATCAGGTGTGTAGATTTCCTGTAATAGATGGCATTTCCCCATCTTGTCAGGTCCGATCGAACATTTTCGCCTTTTCTCGTCTTGAAAGCCGTACCAACACGGTGTACCTTGATTGACATCAGTTTTAGCCAATAGCGAATGGCCAATTGGTTACAAAAGCCATTTGAAAAGCCCTGATTGGTCAGTACTACGCTATCCTTTGCCCCGGAAGTGCATACTGTTTTGCCATGGACGCTGATTGAAACGTCATAAATGCTGTTTGGGACCCAATTGGGCTACTATTTTGTCAAAGCATTATTTCCATTCCCTTCAAACAGAAACTCTTCAACATTTTTTACTCCAAAGAAAGATGCTGAAAATTTGAAGTCATTTTTTTAGGTTGCCTATTGCATCAAGGGCGAAGGAATTTCACTTCAGAATTATTAACGATGTATACCCTTTTGCAGAATTTTTAAGGCGTCGATTTAATTTGGATCATTTTATTTGTTTGTTCTGTGATGAACACATCGAAACAGCAAAACATGCTTTTTACGAATGTATATTTGCTTTTTTGGGGGGAAGATTTGCACTACTGGTTATTCCCTAATTTTGACAATTTCATCTATTTTACAAAAGAAAATGTTTTGTTCGGTATACCTGCGAAAAATTCAACTTGGCAATCAACACAATCATAATTGATGTGTTCAAGTTTTTGACACATAAAAACATGAAAATAACCAAAATTTTATACTTTGAATAAAGAGCTATGTCTTTATTTTTCATCTCTGAAATGTCTGGAACTCCTCTTCTAACTTGTTATATTGGTTTGTTTTGCGTTGTTGCATTGCACACAATTAGTATATGATACTGCATGATGCCTATTTATTCTGTAAATTTCTTAATTAAAAAACAAAACAAAGGCTGTTTGGAGGATTTAGAACCCTGCTTTTCTAACTATCAACATATTTGATTCAAATTTTTTTTTTTCCAATTCTCTGAATTTAAGTCAAACTTAAGTAAATGTACCATTATTAGATTAGCACAATGAAGAAGTGTGTTTAGATTGTTCTACTTCACTCGTAGACTGTGAAACCTTTAAACATTATGTTTATTCAATGATTTTGTTAGGTAAAAAAATGTTATTGAAGCAGAAGAATGGTACATATATACATACATATATTACTTTTATTGAACAATTTAAATTCACCTCTTCAGTTTTCAGCCATTGTAATGCTGGTGACTTGTATGTCTAAGATAAAAGTTGTTAGCTGTGAGCCATTTAAAAGTCATAGCAAAGAGCTATGGACCTTTTTTCACAGGAGCAGAAAACAATCAGGTGAACCACGTAATCAAAAATAAATAAGAAGTGACCATTTACAAGTTGAGATAATAACAAAATCACAAAAATAGACATGCGCATTTCTTAGTTCTTTATTTGTTTGTTGTAATGGAAAGTTATGACATTCAACAGTTTAAACATTTAAATTTCATGGTTCAGTTGTTGCCCTTATTTGTTTGTCATCCATGTCTCTGATTTTCACATTGGAATTAATAAATCATAGGCAAAAATTATGAACATGTTAACTGCAAGAACACACATTTTGTCAAAAAGAAATAATAAAAACTTGATTACATGACCAAATGATATTTAAGATGATGATTAATATAAGATAAAATGATTTGGTCTGGATGACCTTGTTGGTATGGTCTGCAGAGCTCAGCCCATAGCAGGTTGTTCGCCATCTCTGGGGTCCATTTGCTGTTGTCTGCCCAACACAGGGATGTTTATGTGCTGCCAATCCTGCATAGAGAGGCAAAGGCACGAGGATGAGAGATGGGAGAGGGAGGACGGTATCCAAAGAGACATATTCCTACTAATTAATTCAATACAAACAAAAAAAAACAAATCACACATACAATACACACGGGGGGAAATGGACCGAGTCATACTGACCTGCCGAAGGGTTCCTTTGTAGCGCAGCAGCTTGTACAGAACAGTGAGAGGGGTGCACAGCATGGAGGAGAGGGCCAGAGACCATCCGATCACTTCACCCCACACAGGGTACTTGTATTCTGTGTTGTAGGTCAGGCCCGTGTAGTTCACCACGTGGAACAGGAACACTCCCTATAGGCATACAAAAATCTCAGCTGTTCATAACAGACAGGCTGACACCATACATAGTATAGCACTTATATGGTATAATACAGTAGAGCAGCATTTACCACGCAGACAACAGGTGTAACATAAGACCAGCACCA
>OMNV01029068.1:0-13408 GCA_900303265.1 Brotula barbata | reverse complement strand
GCTTTGGGGTTTGGGGTTAGGGGTTAGGGCTTTGGGCTTTGGGGTTAGGGGTTTGGGGTTTGGGTTTTGGGGTTAGTGCTTAGTGCTTAGTGTCTTGCTCAGGGTGGGTACCTTTTAATCTCTGTCTGTTCACTGTACACCCTGAGCCTCGGTATGATGAGTCAGACCCATCATATCATATCATATCATATCATACCATGGATGATGTTATTATAACCTTCACTGATGTCTGACCCACCAGGCGTGGATATGAACTTTATTGATCCTACACCGGGGAAATTCACAGCAGGTCAAAAAGTACTGATAGAAAATAGTGATAAATAGACTTAACAAATAAATAAAAATAGAATGAAAATATAAGAGAATATAAATATAGAAATATGAATTAACAAACCTATACACACTGAATATATACACACTTATACAGGTATGTGGAGACATATGGATTACATGCACATGGATGTGGATATACTGTATATGTACGTATGTATACATATATAGATATATATGTGTGTGTGTGTGTGGTCATTGTGGTCAATAGTGTGTTTATATTAACAAAATATATAGAAAAAATGAATGAATATTGCCCTGTAGATGGGTGATTCATGTGAAGTAAAATATAAGCAGACCGTATACTGCACAGGATAATAGATAATACATTATGATGACCCTCTAATCAGCAGGTGTCCATCCATCCGTCCGTCCAGTATCTGTACAGTTCATCCATGTCAGGGTGGTGGTTGGACCGTAGCCTGTCCCAGGATCCTCACATGTTAGTTACAAGGAGGAAGTCCTGCTTATAAAGTACTTCTACCTGCCTGGACCAGTAACGGAGATCATCCAAATGATACCAAACAGGAATACTATCATGTGATCAGCTCCGACTTTTATAGACAAAAATGGTTCAGTTTAAAAGTGGGGTCGAGTGTTGTGCTGAGAGTTGAGAGGACAGAGGTCACGAGAGAACAATGATTAACACATCCACTCATGAAGAAGAGGATGAAGTGTAGGAATGTTCCGACGGCCTCGGAGTGAGGAGGACAAACAAAACCATAAACACACCCAGCCAACGTAGACTAGATTCACTGTTACAGGACGTGGGGTGTCATTTTATTTAGTCTGTAAAATGAAGTTGTAGATCTCAATAATTCAATTCTTACCGTTAAAACTGTTATTACAGAGAAGTGAGTCTTCCAAGAGTGAATGAAACAGGAAAGATTCACAGCCTCTCTGGGGCAAATTAATTCTTACCTGTAAGACTTGTCAAATTGGATTTTTTGAAATCAAAAATCTGAATTGTTACTAGTAAAAATGTAATTAGAGCCAAGTCATGCAGTTCGTAGAAGTAGAAATAAAGTTTGGACTGGTAACAGGGGAGCATTAAAAGTTATCCTGCCGTGTGTGTTCAGTATGAATGAATGGGACCTTCAGTTTGGGTACCGTTTGGCAACAGTCAGCGCTTTTTAAAGGAATCATTTTGAAAATATTCATTTATGATCGTGATAAGTTTTGATTACAATTATAAATATGCATTTCAAAATAAAACACTTTGAGCCTATTAGATTAAAAACAGATTTGTTGTGATTCTATTAAATAAAACTCAGTTTGATTTTACATGTATTAAAATGTGATTTAGCATCAAATGGTGCATCAGATCAGAGTCGTATCAGACGGTGTCTCTTTTTATGAACCCATCTATGTTTGGTCGTGATTCGAAGTGTAAGTCTGTTTTTTCTAAGTTCCTTTTTTCCACTTGAATCCCCTTTGACCCGGTTTCATTCCAGACGGTGATTTGTCCGATTCACTCTGTGCCCTGTCTGTGTTTCAGCTGGGCGGCGGCTGTGAGTTGGCGATGATGTGTGACATCATTTATGCCGGGGAGAAAGCCCAGTTTGGCCAGCCGGAGATCTTGTTGGGAACCATTCCAGGTAGAACCTCCAAACCATCCGCTCACGTTTCCCCGTTCAACCTTTATGTTAACGTCCGTTCACGGCGGTCTTGGAGCTGCTTTTCACCGGTGACCTGTGTCTCCCTGCAGGGGCCGGCGGCACCCAGAGGCTGACCCGTGCGGTGGGTAAATCCCTGGCCATGGAGATGGTTCTAACGGGGGACAAGATAAACGCTCAAGAAGCCAAGCAGTCAGGTAACCTCACACCAGGAGCTGTCAGAGACGCTGACCCGAAGTCTTCAACCCTGTACACGCCTCAAATGTCATCTTATAGTGTGCTTACGAACAAAGTCACACATTTTGTGGGATTCAGTCAGTTTGTTTGTTGGTACGCATGAAATGTAGGAGTTGGTGTTGAAAGACAGAAACAAATCTGTGAGTATCATCTGTCAAGTTATAAGATCAAAAAGAATATGAAAACGTACAGAGAAGACAGTTCAGTGAGTTTATAGAAAACGTCTCGTGTTGTGTTCATTCTAAGAATGTGTGGATCAGAGCGTTTGTCCTCCGTTTGTCCTCCGTTTGTCCTCCTGTGTGTTTTCACTGTACCTAACAGAGACGTGGTTCTCATCAGACACACGTAGAGACAGAAATCATTCAGACAGGAGTATAGAGAGGGGGGGTTGATGTCGGGATCAAACCCATGGCACTGCGGTCTGTGACTCTTTTTTTCGAGCACCGTGGATCACGATGAGCTGTGGAGTCTAAACAGTTTGGACCTCTATCCTGGATTTATAGTCTACATTTCTGGGATCGTTTACATCTCTTAACTCTTATTCCGGTCCTGGATCTGCTGCCTTTTCATCCTGTGTTTTTCCAGGCTGTCACAGCAGCACGTCGTGTTCCTGTTGCCCTCTAGTCTGAGGTCAAATCATTTTATTTTTCCAGACCTGATGCATGTAAAGCTCAGACACGTTAAAAATGACGCTTTATTCTCCTGATTCAGTTGCTGCTCCAATATTTTACTTCAAACAGACGACCTTCCTCCCGTCTTCCGTGTGGCATCCGTCCATTCATCCCTGCAGCATTCCATCACTTCTCTTCATTTTAAAGGTTTTGTAGTTTCTGGGGCGTTTGCTCGTGCTCATCACCGTCTAGAACGCTCGCTCTGTGTAAAGTGGGATCCATGGATACAGATGGCAGAGTACCAACAAACACCTGATTGATGAATCAGACGTTACATTCGCCGTCTGGTGAAGATTCGCAAACATGACTGACTGATGGCCAGCGTTTCTCCACGCTGTTCTTGAATGATTGATTATTGAAACCGTGTGTTACTAACACGGACTCGGTGGCGTCTTGCCCTCGTTAATCACGTGTTGTTGTTGTTGTTTGTTTTAAATGTTTCTCAGGTTTGGTCAGTAAGGTTTATCCGGTCGATCAGCTCGTGTCAGAAGCCGTGAAGTGCGGCGAGAAAATAGCAGCGAATTCCAAGCTGGTTTCTGCCATGGCTAAAGAAGCTGTCAACGCAGGCATGTACACTTTTATACCGTGTCGATCAAACACACCTCCCTGAAACCTCACCACGATGATCATCTTGTCTGTTCATCTTTTGTGTCTTTGTAGCCTTCGAGCTGACGCTGGCTGAGGGGAATCGTTTGGAAAAGCGTTTATTCCATTCTACCTTTGCTACAGTGAGTACACACACACACACACACACACACACACACATTCAAACAGTCACAAACTGATGAACGCGTGTGTGTGTGTGTGTGTTTCACTTCAGGACGATCGCAAGGAAGGCATGACTGCATTTGTGGAGAAGAGGAAGGCAAATTTCCAAGACAAGTAGAGGGGAGGTGATGGAGAATCCAGTCCAGAACCCAGAACCCAGAGCCTGTGATCAGGGGTTCAGTCCCTCAGCTGAAAGAAGTGCTGAGCTGCAGCATCCTGAGCCGTGGATCCATCACACGAGATGTTTGAATTAGGATTTGGTGCACAATACCCAATAACGTCTAAGCGATGTGTCTGCATACGAGAAGAATCAAAACGTTCAAATTCAGTGTACTGAGGTGCAGCGTGTTGATGCTGAATGTGACTCGTTCTGTTGACTCGTACCGACTTTGCCTTTTATTTTCTCTGCCAGCTGTTGGCAACTTTTTCCTCTGTAGGTTTTCCAAATAAAACTTTAGAATGTCTTTGAGTGTCTGATCTGTGAACGTCTTAAACTCTGAGGTGACCAGCAAAGGACCCGACTTCATAAACACCACAGTTTGACCTTAAAATTCGAGTGAACGATCCAAAGAGACAAAAAATCTCTCAGGACGCCTCACAGGCTCCCCAGGTTACAGCACACGACACACACACCTTCCTGTCTCTCTCTAAGGGGCCTCACAATGAAGCAGAAATGACAAAAAAATAATGATTTTAAAATTTAAAGTTCATCTCATCTCATTTTTCATAGATCATAACTAGAAATGAGATGTTTTCACTCCCTTTTCTTCAGAGTAAATACCATTAAGAGGTTACTGAAGTCCTGAGATCCTAAACTGTTTAAAGGTGAAGGTTTTAATCACTCACCATTCATTCATGTCCCAGCTTCTAATCCAGTCTGGTTCTTACTTTAATATCACAGCATGTTTTCCATATCTCTTCCATGATTATATCACCTGAACAACAGCGATAGCAATGGACTTAAAAAAACCTATGTAACATGAAATCAACATCATCCTCAAACTCTTTCGACACCACTAGAGGGCGCTGGTGTTGTAATGGACACAGAAAGACTATTTATGACACGTCTCATTATCTCTCTGAGATAAGGTCCAATGATGGTTCGGACATGTACACCTTCCATCATGTGACCACTTTATCTCCATCATGTATCCACACACATCATGTTACACACACACACACACACACACACAGTGATTTGTTAGCTTTATCTAACTGCACAGAATTAATGACCAGAGAGGCTTAATGAGGCCCATCATATCGGATAATCTGCCATTAATAAATGTCCCCGTATTATAATTTATTACAGGGTTATTATCCCTGCCAGGCCCACAGACGAAGCCTGAGTTTGTGCTCAACATCTGGAGAAAGAGCACATCTGCAGTGCCTTTAGCTGAAAATATTTAAGGAACTATGAGACCATGATAGCTCGGATCATATGACCTGAAATGGAAGGAAAACACCGGAACAAATGGACTTACTGTCCAATCAGACGGTGATTAAGACAAACAAATACAAATAATAATAATAATAATAATAATACAAAACACAGAGACTGTAATTTGATTACAGATTGATAATCCAAAGTAAAACGGTCTACTGATGTGGATCTTTAGGCTTTGATCCTGGAAACAAAGGACGTGTCTGTCATGACCTTTACATCTGGGACAGATGTGTCACAGTGTGTCTCTGCTGGTGTTTCTGTTTGTGTGACTTGTGGTGAACGATGTCCCATCTCTTTGAAATATTCATCCATAATCATCAAACATCAAAAAAGACAAACTGGATGTACAGCGACAGAGATGAAGCTGGATTAATGACCCGGCAACAGCAGTAAAACTTTGGAAATGATTTATTCAAGCAGAAAAAAAACATTTTCTATTTATTCTTGATACCATTTTGGTTTTTACTTTTCTCCTCCTCCACATTTCTTCATCATTCTATAATTCATCCAGTGAATCCTGACTTTAATCCATATAACACTCATTTCATTTGGCTACATCTCTATCTTTGTGCCTTCTATTAAACTTTAAACTGGGCTTTTGTTTGAATGTCCTCTTGATGATATATGAATAGATATTCTGTCTGTCAGCAGGTCTGTTTACATGTCGTGTTATGACGTACAGCGTCAGATAAGGACTGATGAATTGTAGTATCAAAGGTCAAATAATGGAACATCATTTATTGGTGGACCTTTGTTCTTCCTCTCCCCTGCTGTAAAATCCTCCTCAGACTCTCAGACTCTCAGACTCGTGGCACCGAGCTGGAAGAGGACACACACACCATGTTCAGGTAAGAGACATTCATTCTCCTTAATAACATCCATCACACACACACTCACAGGGAATCAAAAATCCATTTTCAGTCTTTCTGCTTGTAGAATTTCTCTGATAGTCGGCGTCTCTCTGATATTTGGCATCACGGCAAAGCCGCTCCAACCTTGGGTACGTATGCCAGTCTCACCACGTACTGTACACCAGTTATCATTCACACAAATATACACAGTATGTTCATATATTTATCACTTCTTTCAGAATCCAGACGTGGGAGTCCAGGACACGGTCATGTAAGGCGTCACTCAAACTGAAACGAATCTTGAATTCATGTAGACTTCAGACTGTCAGCTGATAGTAGAGGTGTGTGTGTGTGTGTGTGTGTGTGTGTGGTGATATTTCAGGTCCGTAGATGCCAATGGAAAGGCGACCCTGGGAGTAGAAGTGGAGCCTCCAGAGGACATGGATAGAACTGACTTCGATATCGATCCTCGCATGATGATCTGGAAGAGTGTGATTGACAGCAGACAGAAAGGAGAGCCCGTAAAAGAAGAAGATTTGGACAAAATGAGAGAGTTCCTGGTTGAATACATTGATCCACTGGTGTCTCAAACAAACAGTGGACCACAGGAGGATGGGGACGCTGCACATCAGGAGGTGACGGTGGTGCGGATTCACTCGGAGCCGGAGGAGGACATGGATGACGTGTACCATCAGGACCACTTCCTGGACTCCCCGTACCGTGGTGATGACGTTGCAGACGTTCCTGTTCTCGAGCCGTCTCAGAGGGAATATAATGAACCAGAGGAAGACCTGGATCATATCTACCACCATCTGTGACCCCTCAACTACAACTAAGATCAGAAACGGATTCACCCCGTGTAGCTGTAAGAGATAATAAATGAAAGGAGATGACTTCCTTTATCTCTGCTATCACCTCAATCAACAACAAGATGACAGGATAACAGCTTATCACAGAAAATACACCAAAAATAGTGTTTTCATGCAAAATGATTCATTTATTTCCCGATAAATAAATAAAATAAGACGCTGCAAAAAATGCAAAATTTAAAAAGTACGGTACAATAAAGTAAATATTCAAGCTGAGTAAATACCATTATTATTATTATTATTATTATTATTATTATTAGGGTCCTTCTTTGTTCAGTATGAAGTAACTGTCTAAAGACGTTTTCCTGTCTAATTAGTTTAATATAGGTGAATATAATATTATATGAATATTGGTATATATTGTTGACCATACAAACATCATTTATGTGTGAGTGGGATCAATAAAGTTTATCTTATCATATCTTATTTTTATTTCCCAATCTAACATTGAGGAAATTGCTTGATTGGTATCTTTATTTCTTTTACGTAACCTTTAACAAAGTAGGACCTGTTGTTGTTGTACTTATGTTTCAAATATCTAACAGTACTGTAAGGATAAAGAAAATACTTCTTATGTTATAATACTACAAAGACTTACTGATCTTGTTCTCATACTTTAATAAAAGTCCCTGGGATGTCACCTCTCCTCTTTTTAGTATCAATGAGTGTCTCTTTGAATGTTTGAATGAAAGCTAATGCTCAGAGATTCATTCAGTCATTCTACAGCACATGAACATATGAACACATGAACATATGAACATATGAACACATGAACATATGAACACATGAACATATGAACACATGAACACATGAACACTCAAAGTGTGCTGGCCTTCAAGGATTCTGTCAGGGTCAGCACGTCACTGACAGTTATAAAGGTTTATATCACGTTCATCGTGCTCAGGGACCTCTGACGCAGCATCTGTCTCTGTCTCACATCAATGAAAACACAATCAGACAAACAAGGTGGACTTGAAGAATGATGTCATCAATATCATTTGTTTATAAGAACGCTGTTAAGTTCAAGCATGTTCAGAAAAAGAGCTAAATCTTCCAGTTGAGATCTGATGTGACTTCATTCTTATGAGTACTTGGGCGACGTGGCTTAGGTGGTAAGGTGATGGCCTAGTGATCGAAATGCAGTCCATTTACCGGTACCTGTCCCATCTGTCCTGAGCACTCTGGCCCGTGTAGGATCCAGGTTTTTCAAAGGCCACATCCTTCAGGGAAATGAGACACAACTCAAATGTATGACACAAATGTAGACAAGGTGTAGTTTAAAACTCTTTAAATCAGTCTCACAGTGTATTACGGTGGGCCATACAGGCCCACACACACACACACACACACACACGTGTAAACTAAATAGGACTCATCTCCTCTTGCAATTCTGCAGTGTGTCCTGGTCCTGTATGAGAGGGTTTGAATCCTTCCTCCTGGGGAACCCTTCCAGGTGACATGAAGAGTGGGCGTGTCCAGGTCACTCCCAGGGTGCCTCTGGGTTCAGCTGGGTCTCAGCAGCTCAGCCCTCAACTCGCCCCCTCCATGACCTGCTCCTCATCCCTGCCCCCCTTTCATCGATCACATCACAATGCAGCCTGGCTCCACAAAACTGTGCCCAAACAGGGAGGCACAGAACCTCGGTGATCGATAACTTTGATAATGGATGATGAGCTGTCCCTCCAGACAGGGACTGGTTCCACAGATTCAGACGAAACATCAGGAGAATCGTACTCCAACTTAAGTCGTGACGATGACTTGATTTCCTTGCACTCTGCAGTCAAACTACGTGATTTGACAAACTGCTCGTATTGTTTCTCACTTGAATAAAACCATCTGTCAATCTCATAAAAGTAAATCATAATGGTTGAATCCCGTTGGGTTCATCCATGTGGATGATCTGTCTATTTTTTCTCTTCTTTCACTCAGTACATTAGGATGCACTCAGAGGTTTATGATGTGATGATAACTGTATGAACATGTCTTGGTCCTCTCTCTCTCCTCTCTCTCCTCCCTCTGACTGAGCCTCCTGTACTCTTTGTTTCTGATAAATACTGACCTCTGGTGGCTATTTTACAACAGATGATCTGTGGATACTGACAACAACACACACTGTTACACAGCATGTTTTTCCTTATTGGGGCGAACATGACTCATGAAAAACAAATAGAATAAATAAATCTAACCCTTTGTGCCAAAACGTGGGTTTATTTACAGACTCATCAGACGGCTACAACACGGATGTTTAGAGATACCAGTAGAGGGCCTGAAGTTATGCTTTCATTTTCTCCTCCCACGGACTCCTCTGAATCCACGGACGGAGCCTTGTCCAAAGCAGACCGTCGCCGGGACCCTGAGACAAAACAAGACAACGAGTGAATCTGACTATCATTTATTTAATGTTAGCTTTGGAAAGCAGCATCGTTACTTCTACTAATGAAACGACACGATTGGTTGAAAATTTAGTTTGTCTCAGCATCACTGTCACACCAACCTGTAGGAGTACTGTGGTTTGGGTGGCTGTGTGGACGGAGCGGAGGAAGACACCGCCTCTTCCTCAGACACGTGATGCTCCATGGAGTCCCCATCATCAGGCAGTAGGTGACAGGTACCCTCAGGTCCACCTTTGGGTTTGCACACGTCGTCCATCACCTCCATTGCTGTGTCTTTATGCTGCTGGATCTTCATCTCTTGCGTTCTATTAATAAAGATGTCATTATGTTAAATATAGAACATCTAACATAAGATAAGATAAGATAAAATGTACCTTTATTGATCCCACAATGTAAAAGGGTAAAAACTTCAAAAAATACTGATAGAATAATCCAAGTACACGCTGTACTGTGACAGTACGTGTGCATGTGTCAGAATATGTCAGAAATGTGCAGGGATGTATAAATAAACGTAGAATGCAGTTGAGAATTTACATACAGGCAAAATATACATTGAGAGCAAAACAGTGGAATATAAATTAAAATTAAATCTATAATGATTCAATAATTCAATGATCTTTGAAGTTATGTTGATTGACAGTGAACCATGTTAAGCTGTTCAATAGTAACATACAGATGATGTCCAATCCTGAGAAAGGAAAGAGACAAAAAACAAGATCATATCTACTAAAAACATGATGCATCTCTTTAACTCAGGGAGATTTGTTTTATAATGTATCCTGTAACATGTTTTTCATGAACTTAATCGTAATCATCCATTAAGGACCATTTCAAACCGGCTCCCTGGTCTGTGTCACACTCTTACCTTTGTTTGTCTTTTTTGGTTTTGTCAAACCTGAAGTCTGGGGGGTACTTGTGAATCCGGACTAGATGCTCTCTCCTCTGTTTACTCGTCCTGAACTTCTGCCCACAGCCCTCCACCAGGCACAGGTACTGAAAGACACGGGACTCACGTTACTCTGAAGGACAGGACCTCACGCTCCGCGTCTCTGGAGCCGCTGTCTCACCATGTCCTGTCTTTGGGCGAGCACGGTGAAGAGCGAGTCGTGCCACTCCTGGATGTGAACGTCCAGGAGGCGGGAGCTCGGCAGGGAGCGGCGACACGAGGAGCACACGTGTCTGTGCAGGGAATTGTAGTGGTGCTCGTAGTCCTGCACGCTGCTGCAGACGTGACTGCAGCCAGAGATGTGACAGCTGAACTCAGACACACTGTCAGGACACAGAAGGTCATTACATACACACTCCTGAGGTCGAAGAGTGTGTGCATCTTCAGGAAAAATCCGTTTCATACCTGAGCTTTGACTCGTCCTCTGCCTCAAAGGTGGACTGATCTTGCAAATACAAGTGTCTATGAATGTCCCCATCCTGAAAACAGAATGAATTATAGAAACACTAAGAGGAAACAGGTGGTCCAGACCACGACATCATTACTGAAAACAAGACAAAACATCAGTCAAGATAAGGAATAATGAATAACTTTTTTTCTGTTTTCACAAGTAAACTAAAGGTTCTTAGTGAGTAGAGGAGACATCCTTTATGAAAACAAGTACAGGAACACGATAAGTTCATTTCTGGTGTTGTATTTGGTGCACACAACCATTGGAATGTACCATTATCACTGTGTGGGTTTTTAATGAACTCTTCATGTCAGTGCAGACTAGATTCGATGACAACAACAAACATTGTGTTTGTGTCTTAAGCTAACTGAGCTTTTGTAAACGTGCCTTCTGTAAAATAAAGAGTAATGAACGCCGAATGTTTCATATTCAACTTTACCACGTGGAAACCACGTTTTTTTTAAGATTTCTATTGAGAGATGTTGGTAAATTGTTTGTTTTAAAGCATATTACATGACTTCATCAGCGTTACCTCCAGCAGTGGATGGTCCTTCTGTAGATGAATCACCTGCGGGGTAAAGTTGAACGGATTGTCCCCTTCGGGCTGCCGTAGCAGCTCGCCTCGTTCTGTTTCATCTACACGGCAGATATTTACTGATTCCTTTCTGACACAAGTCGGTCCGGTTGTGAATGAAACATCTTTTGTCGAAGTTGTCATTTAAAACACGAGGGCTTTCCCGTTTAAGGAACAACTCCATCGACGAACCTGACCGGACCACGTGACTTACGGAACCACCCGAGTCCCATTCATAACCAATAACATGGTTGAAATATACGTTGGCTCGACAATTTGAGGCGGGTTGTGGACGAGTTCGGTGACTTCCGCCAAGTCACGTGGTCTGATCAGGTTTTCGACGCAGTAGCTCCGTAGTTGCTGTTTCTGGCGGCGCACAAAGATGACGTCGCCTGTCATGCGCCGTGTTTGCTGAAGTTGCAGAATGTTTAGAAATCATCCAAACGCCGCAATCGTGGTTAAAAAACAAAAAGTAATTTTCCAGCCACCCATAAGTCTGGTTTATCCGTGCAGCCTTACATCACATAAAATGTCTCATTTACATGATCGATTCCTTTTAGTTTGTAAATAATGGAACACCAAAACTGTGGAGAGATCAGGTTCCTCTAATTTTATTTAACCTCTGCTTAAATTTTGAATATTTTTAAAATGTAAAAATCCGATACTAAGATTGCATATGTCCTTAAAATAACAGAAAATTCTATGAAAACAGAAGTGCCTACCTGTCGCCTGTAGATGGCGACAAAGACCACACGGACGGACCAACGGCGTCTCGAAGAGACAGGACATAATACACTCAAAATAATGTTTACAATAATAATAAGATATATAATAAGGATATTTTACTGTAAATTACTTTTTTAATAAACATATGTTAAAAATGTCTTCTCATCAGTGGTAAAGCAGGACGATTCTATCTCGGATCACAAGAACAGATTTCTAAATCATCAGCTGTAGTCTACGTTCGAGTTTAACCACCCGATTATGACGATTTAATAATGACGTCAGCGATGGGGCCAGGCCGTTGACACGTGACTGGTTCGTTGCTATGGTGGAATACTTTTCTAAATAACTTTTGGGGTAATGATTCAACGTGTTTCTAGTGAAACCAGTCAGCAGACAGTGAAGACAGAGGAGTTTAAAATAATTACAAACACACACTGTTTTTATGATGCGGATCCTGCTGTGAAGAGATCTGTTTTTGTTTGTTTTAAACTTTCTTATTTAATTGTAATTCATTAGGATTTTCATGTTGAACACTGAGTATAAATGATAAAAGTAAATAACAACGATCTTATTGATAATCTCCGTCGGCGGGGTTAATTGCCGGTTGCATAGCAACGACCAACAAACACCCGTCGAGAGAGGCTAAGATTGGAGCTAACGGCGTCCTGAGAAGGTTCGAGTCCTCACAAACTGAGGCTGTAAGATGGATCGAGACCTGAACGAAGACGAGATGCAGGATTTGTACGCCTGGATAGACCAAATCCCGCTGTCCCGGTCCAAAAGACACATCGGGAGAGACTTCAGCGATGGAGGTAGAGGAGCCCCGTCCTCCTCCACTCGGACTCCTTTCATTATGTCATTTATATTCATCATATGATGTTTATCTTTTTGTCTCTGTGCTGGACAGTGATGACTGCAGAGGTCGTCAAATATTTCTTCCCAAAACTTGTTGACCTGCACAACTACAGTCCAGCAAGCTGCACCCAGCAGAAGGTCAACAACTGGAACCAGCTCAACAGGCGAGGGAGACACATGTAGAGTAGAGTAGATTAGATTAGATTAGATTAGATTAGAGACAGACAGACAGATAGACAGACAGACAGATAGACAGACAGACAGATAGACAGACAGACAGATAGATAGACAGACAGACAGACAGACAGACAGAGACAGACAGACAGATAGACAGACAGACAGATAGACAGAGACAGACAGACAGAAGACAGAGAGACAGACAGAGAGACAGACAGACTGATTGATTGATTGATTGATTGATTGATTGATTGATTGATTGATTGATAGATAGATAGATAGATAGATAGATAGATAGATAGACAGACAGACAGACAGACAGACAGACAGACAGATAGATAGACAGAGACAGACAGACAGACAGAGAGACAGACAGACAGACAGATAGATAGATAGATAGATAGATAGATAGATAGATAGATAGATAGATAAGGATTAAACTGATCATCAAATGTGTGTTCTCAACAACACACACACACATACACAAATTTTATATTTTG
>OMNV01029067.1:27162-70024 GCA_900303265.1 Brotula barbata | reverse complement strand
CATCTGAATTCTCCAGGACATCAACATGATGGTCTCTTCTAACTATATATTTTGTAACTGCTTTTAATTAAGACACAATCAAGTACAAAATTTGGTTTAACAGCAAACATAATGTATGCAGATTAATCCATCTTCCTTCTATCTGCATGTCAGATTTGATTGTTAGATCTGAAAGAGCATCTGTGAAACTTTAAGTTACCAGATATAAAAGCCCTAAGTTCACAACCATTCATCACTTTGGGTGAAACATTCAGAGAGGATGTAATACAATTATGTTGATAAGAGGAGCAGACCCATATTACTATTCCCCATACTTATTATTATTATGGGTCTGCTTATAAAGGACTCATTTTGTTATTCATCCAGGCCAAATTTCGGTTCGCTACTTGTCCCGCACCGTTGACCGCAGACCCACAAATGTTTCGAGCGGCTCGGTCGGGATCGGTGTGCTATGACTTTTCTAAGGGCTGGGCTGGACGGTCCCGGAGTAATTCCCCAAAAACCGAACCCATTTTCCCCATTGACAATACATGGGACGGGTCGAGAAAAATAAAAAAAACCTGCCCCTCTTTGCAGCCCCCTATCACCCACATACTTTCACCTAGAAACTCAGTTCAAAGCTTGAAAGGACTCACAAGACTTGACCCTCTTTATGGTCCAAAGGGCATTGTCCTGACACCGAGGGTTCTGAAGCTATGGCCGTTTAAATTTGGTGCTCATTTTGGAACTTCTGAGATTTTTCAATGAGTGTGTATTGCAAAGGCTAGAGCGGATGACGTCATCCACGCTCTAACTTTGAGATGCAAAAATGAGACTGAAAAATGCGCAAACAAACTCCCGTAACTCCGCCAATTTTACACCCACGCGGACGTTTCGTTTGCGAGTTATAAGCGAGGGGTGGTTTTGGCGAGAGAGCCGAAAAAGGCAAATGAAGGTCATTTTTAAAGTGTCATAAGTCTTAAAATCTTTATTGGCCGGACACGTGAGACACATGTACGTCTTCCTTAGAGTCTTGGGATTCCAACTGTGTAAGAATTATATTTTTACGATTAGTAATTTTGTAACGGCGAAGGTTTGTTTGAGGAGGGCTTCCACTGTGCAACTTGCCTGGGCTGAGAGAGCAGAGTTTATCTCTCTCTCACCTGCACTTTAGTACCAGGGTTGCCGCGACAACAGGTCTGAGAGAAGCACCACATGACTCCTCAAGCTGCCTCTGATTGGCTGATGGCTCTGCTCCATTAATTAACGATCTCAACACACAGGCTGCATTGGCAGCCTAACACAGCACTTACATACTATTGACTGTAAATGATTATATTTATGTTAATAAATGAAAATGTAGCAATTACCATATGATTATAATATGATAGGCTCCTTTTTGCCACATCAGCACACATGGGGCGTCCGGGCCGCAGACCCATTCAAAATTTCCCGTCGGGGGATTTTCTAGTTATAGTTTGATGTTGGCCTGTTTGTCAGCTGTGTAAAGAAGGATAGCATAAAGGCTTTACAACTAAGACATGAAATATGGATGGATAGATGGATGAAATGTTATTAAATTCAAAAATACCTGCCTGTGAGTTCTCTACAGAGGGGTCGCTTCCCAGAAATCCAAGTGTTGCAAGTACTTGACTTTGGTCCAGTATCTCATTATTATGGCTGAATAGACTAAATCCAATTCAGTACACAGTTCCAAGCTCTTCGAAATTTAAATTGCCTAATTATGTAGTCATCACAGTGGGACAGCAACTCTTGGTAGCCCCTGGAAACTTTTTCGCTCCTAATTCACCTGTGGGCACAGCGTTATAGCAGTGCCAGGTCGTCCATTACGCATTGCACCTCATTGATACCGACTTATTTATTCTTATCTCTATATGGGTTTTGCTGGGGGGTTTTTATTTATTTGTTTGGCGATTATGCTCACCTCTCTGTGAAAGTGGTGTTGGATGCAAAGGTGTAACAGCAGGTGGATTTTGTAATGGACGTCAGTTGTTTCCAGGCTGGTCACCTTGGCAAATTTGTGTACTGTTCTCCAAGTTTGGTTTTGGTGTACTTTTTGTACATAATAAATATTTTTTGTGGTAATACCTGACTGATTGTTATAACAATCTCATAATCTCATATCTCAGTCATTATGGCATCCTGCTTTAATAGGAGAGTGAAATTGACAAAATTTAAAATATATATATATATTTTTTATTCCTACATAACTGATGAAGATGTCTAAGGCCCTTTTGTGATTTGTTTTCCAAAAACAGTAAAATCCAGCTTTTTCATTCACCTTTGTTTATTGGTTGCACACATTGATACTATATCACCATTATACCATACAGTGAAGACAAGAATTCACAATATATCAAAAGTAAAGGACAAAAAAAGATTGCTACGTATCAACAAATCATCTTGAAAATCAAATCTTTTTGTGTTCACTGTCACAATGACAACGGTTACAGTACAAAGATCCATAGATTATTACCAGATCTGAAGCGAAAGACAAAATAACGGACAATAACGTGATCATTCCAGGAGAGTAAATGACTAAGGTTATTGAATTTTTTTTTTTTTTAAATGTGCAAAATGCAATTAAGACCACATAATAATGTTGTAAGAGCTCTCAAGTTCATCCTGGAATTCCATCTTACTATTATTTTTTTTTTCTGAGGGGGGAGGGATCATGAAATAGGCAGGATTCCGACATTTTGAGAATTTTGACTTTTCTTTCTCATTATTTAAAAACCCCAAATTTATGAATTCATTTCTTCACTACAGAGCAGTATCACGGGGAGGTGATATTTCCCAGTGCTGTTGATTGCCAATTACAGAAGAGCAGTCTTTAATAAGCCAAAATATTTGGTGTTTAATCTGGCAGTCTGTCTTTAATTCAAGACATCACAGACTGTTGTGCGTTTGACACACTGCTTTAATGAACACAACTAATTTGAGATTTCATCTAAGGCAGAATGGCCACGCTGGCACTTTGTTGGCTCCTCACATGATCTCAAGGGAAACATATACAAGCATCAGCATGTTTCTACTGATGCAAGACATAACAACAAGAGAACAAGCTGATGAACTTGTCCTCGAGCACAGTAGGAACTGAATTTTGTCTTTTCTACTTCTGACATCGACCTACGGCTGTAACTGGATCAAATATCTGTATGGCCGTGGTTTTTGTAAATAATCAAAACAAAGTTACTCTGGGACACCGTGCACAAAGAACACCAACACGGCCTAAATCGCTGCATCTTGAACTTTGCAAGATGTCTTTTTGGCCTTAAAGTTATACTTTATATGAATACTGGAACCCAAAGGCACAAGCATGCACACTGAGACACAACCACTGATGTTGCTGTTGTCCAAATAAAAAAAAGTTGAAGTTGAATTTCAATAGGGTCTTTTTTAAATGTCGGTGGACAGAAATCCGTTTCTTGTTTGAAATGTACCTCATTATGTTGAGTTGTTATTTTCACACGGCAACAGCAACACACACATACCTCAAATTAGCCATAGCTTGAAGTTATTTTTTTAGTACAAAATTTAAACACTAACAATCAGACAAGTTATTTCTAATTCAAATCTGCTGTCTGCTGCAAACACACACACACACACACACACACACTGTTGTACTGAATTAAACACTGGAGATGATTTTCAGTCAAACTAAATCTTTCATTTGTAGCTGCTTTTCAGTCTGATATTAAGATTCATAACATTAAAATCACTGACACCAAACTGAACTGACTCGATAGATTTGTTTGATCAGAAGTCGTTACCAAAGGCCCCATGAACAAAGAAACACAACAAATCAATCTAGATGTACAATAACTGCAGAAAGGCTATTTGGGTTCACCGAAAGTTACACCGATCATACGTCATAGTAAATTAAAACAATTTGAGGTTTTCAGAAATGTATGTATCAACTGTCAAACACAGGCAGATGCAAGAGCAAATTGATTTCAACTCTGTGTCCACTACAGAGAAACAGCAGTTCCCGCAATTCTTTCCCACTATATTGAAGCTTTATTTATTTCCCTCACATCACAAACAATATATAAACTGTATTCCAAGGTTTTAGTCACTTCTTTAATGGTTCCTGCATCGTCCTATGAATTGGCTACTGACTAAATGTGTCCTGACCTGAGCCTGAGTGGGGTAAAAAGGAATCCTGCTGGATCTGTGTGCGTCCTTCACTGTACATGCCATATTGTAGCAAGGGGTGAGCCTAGCATAGTACGATTGTGAGAAGGGGGAAACAGCTGTCTTAGGATAAACACATGCTGCCACTTTTTGGTCCATGAGGAGATTTATGGACGGTCATTCAAACCCTAAAGCAGGACTGTGCCATGAAATGCCCGAAAAGTTCTCCTGTAGCACTACCATAAAACACATTTAACTGAAGGTCCAAATCAACGAAAATGATTCCCTTATTGTTGGTGGTAACAGTGACGTAGCAAGAGAGACATTCACCGTAGCCTATAGCCAGTGAAACCAGTGTATCACTGTAGCGTGCTCCAAACCGTCGCTGTTTAAAGTCCCTATATTGAATTTGAATTTGCTGACGCTATGATTTCACTTAGAATTAGATCTTAAGAATCAATTTTGAATTTGGCTATCTTCGTCGAACTCACTAAAAATAACTCAACACATTAATACGCAACTTAAAACATTGATCATAGGTGAACTGTTTTTTCAAACAATATATAAACTATAATTAGACAGAAATTGATATTTCAATGTAAGCTTATTCTGAAAAGAGATCTAGATCACACGACTGTAATCCATTTACTCCAGCATGTATGTACGTTATAGTCAGAATGCTCTAGTGGGCTCAGCATCAAACTCCATTGATACAGCATTCAGCAAAGGCCAGATTCCTACCAATTCCATCTACGTATGCATGTTACTTGTATTTTAACCTAACAGAGAAAAAAAATTGGAGTAAAGCAGGCACGTGTGGCCCTGCCAGCATCAGATATGATAATTCTATGCCATGGCCAGAGAACAGGCATTGTTTTCAAATGTGGATCGGGTAGTGTTCAAATCCGTTTTAAAACAAGAGGAATGTTGCCGTTTCAGCCTTTCACTAAGTTATACATTGTCACACAAGCAACCTTTAGCCCAATATTGAAAATTGTGCGAAAACACGAGTGGACTGATCAAAATATGAAAAAATAATACTTGAGTGTCTATGGCATAAGGAGTATTCTATTATAGCCTGTGTTAAAAACACACTGACGATTGTAATAAAATACCCAATGAAAGAAAACACACGAAAGCTACCAGTGGACAGTGGTATCCATCCCAAATTATACAGGCGATACAGGCGTCTTTTCCATGATGGGAAAAGACGTCAACAGAGAGAGAACAGCCACACCGGCAACAGCTCAATGCTCCAATGAACCAACAGCTATTTTTCAACTTTCTCGCATCGCTGAAAGAGCGCGTCCATGCCATGTGCAGACACGAGACATTATAACACGCAGAACCAAGGCCCCAGATAACAGCAAGGGACCTGGTCCGATTAGAGTTCATACCATTTGGAGCCAACACGATTCGATGCAACTTGTTGTGTTCAGACCTCTAAACCCTCCAGATCTAAACTTAGATTGACTATCATAGAGAAAAAACAAACAAAAGCCACTGTCTTAACTTGGAGAAACCACATTTGTGGCAGTATTAATCAAAATATAAAGCAACAAAATGTATAAATAATACAAATCATTCAACTGTATTTAAATGGATAGGTGAGCTGTATAGCGGAGTAAAAATTATTTATTTTCACTTTTAAAATTCAGTGAATGAAATCAGACAAGACACTATGAATAACTAACACAGAGGTTGAAACAACAAATATAAGTGCCGTCAAATCATCAGCTGTCTGTAGACTCTCTCTCTCACACACACACACACACACACACGGTGTCACACACAAAGAAATCAGAAGTTACCAATATGCAGTTTTTGAGAGGGAAGTGGAAAAAATTAAACTTATGATAATACAAAAGGATGTGACAGTTTCTCTTTATAGACATTTTATGAACAAGCTCACGTCATCAGAATATGAGTAAAGGTGAATCTTTGCTATTGTGAGTTTTTAATAGTATTGTATGCAATTTATTTATTTATTGTATGAGATTTTGTATTTTAACATGCATTTTTACTAAAATGGTGCATGTCACTAAATCCACAAAGTAACTTAATCTTTCAAATATGAGCTTTTATTTGCATTTCTTATAATGTAGTGCAATTTTTCCCTGTATTAAGAACAATGAAAGGCCAATGTCTAGTGCCATCTGTATTATATTATATTACCATTAGCCCCGTTTCAGTGCTTCAAGCTATATTAAATCGGCGAAGAAATAAATGTAAAAACACACCAGCTGTAAAAGAAAAAAAAAGAAATGGAAAGGTGATACCGTTTACATATTCAGTCTCAGGTATAAAAAAAAAAGTAATTAAGTAGACACTGGGTATATTGACTGGTTTTACACATGGCATCGCTCACATTGGATTATTCCTTATATAGTGTTAGAAAGTCTGCACAGGAGCTTAAGGCCCCAGTATAGATCAAAAGACAAAAAGAACTAACAGCCATGGAAACACGATATGAAGTATAGTTCTCAGGAAATGTCTTTTGTCTTCTTGTATCTGTTTACTAAATCTAGCCCCTGGCTGCAGCCACTCCAAATATCACATCATTGTTGATTCACCAATGAGGGACCAGTGGGCAGATCTCAAATGGAATGTAAATCCAGGTATCAAATATAAGGAATTTGGCCCTGCACGCACACATACACTGCTTGAGTGTGACTCAGCTTCTTGAGATTTGCAATATGTCTTTTTTTCCAGACAGTTCTCATTCTTGTTAAGTATATTCAGATGTTAACAGATCCATTGTGCCCAATGAGGCAGGGTGACCCAAACGGTTTGGGACGATGAAAAAATATTTAATTAATCAACATCAAAAGCATTAGACAGGACCACTTAACAATTAGTCATGGTGTGACCTAATTAGTCATCACAGCCACAGTGGGTAACCCTCTTCCCATTGCTGCTGGCTACTTCCTCAACACTAAACCAATGCCAATTCTATATTGGACCAGATTTTTTTTAACTAAGACTTAGAGTTTTATCTTTTTTGCTTACTTGCAATCTTATTAAATGGATGAGAATCAGACTGATCACAGAAAAGAGAATACTAATATAAATTTGTCAATTAAGCCAAATGCCAGCAGGCCCTACCATTCATGTACAACAGTGACATTTTGACAATGGAGTGCAGAATTGCAGTTGTACGATTTGCCAACCGTATAATAGTGGCGAATGCAGAGACAATGTTCTAATACTGCAGGAGACGAGGACTATTTTGACACATTTGTTGTGGCAATGCCTGCAGCCAAGCTACTACTATATGCTTCCCGCTATCATTTTGAGGGCTAGACAGTTTTTGCAATTGCAGTGCATTGAGCTCTCTTGACGTCTCTATACAGCACTAGACTTTGGCCATTCCTTTTGCTGTATATCACTTACAGTAGGGTAAGAAAAATGATAGATCAGCGGTCTCTAGAGCAATGTTAAAGTAAAAAAAAAGCTACAATGGTGATGATAAGCAACATAAAAAATAAGAGTAATAATGTGATAGGACATATGAAGATATTATTGACTAAACGAGAGCTCTTCACTACTCTCAATTTTAAACCTGACCAATGTGACTCATAAAGCCTCTTTAAAAGACGATAATGGTGACAATAATAACAAAGTAAAATATCATATCATTATACTATAATAATATAATAAATTATACTACAGAGCTCCACTTTCTCAGCATCTGCACACAAAAAAGCAAAACCAGACCCACAACCTAGTTAGGGTGCAGATTGGCGCTGATCCACACTGTGCTGAGTGTCGAAATACACATGACTTACTTTGGAATTAAAGTACAAACTTAATAATCTGAGGGGTTTTTATTGGGACCAAGTAATTTGATCATGTATGATCAATGGTATGTATGTAGAAGATGACACAACTTTGCGCTTCAGTGTTTTCGAGCACGAATCACACATGTAGTTCAGTTGTGCCATATGTATAAAGAGGTAATGCTGCTGCACTTACTATGCCGGTCATTATCAAGAATGTATCCGTATTACAGGCTGTTCTGATACAGGTTCAGAAAAACCAGCAAACGATCGAAACCTTAAAAAGGTACTCACCAGCCCTATTTCTGACACAGTAAGAACCGCTGGTATGATAATACAGCTCATATTTTAATAGTTGGTTTGATTACAGCATTTTTAAGATTGTCCTTGTAGTTTGGTACCGTGTTCATCGTGTTTTGGTTAACCTGAGTCTTTCAGAGAGATGAAAACATCTCCACTCCATTTTCATGATCTCCCAGTGGGGAAATCTTATGACTGATTTTTCTGTGTCATTATGTGTTAATATTTGTAATCTTTAGCCACTGCTACCTTTCCTGTCTTTGTTGGTGAAAGATGGATGCCTGTGATTTTTTTGGCACTACATAGACACACCAGAGACTGATTAACCACAGCACACCACAGATATACAGTGAAAAACAGGAATATACAGACCCTTATTACAATTATTATTATTAAACATACAGAAATACGAGATGTTAGCCATATTGGTGGGTAGCCCCAACACAGAAATGGACGCAGTTATGACTAAGATTCGATTTTCTTGGGATAGACTAAAAATCTAAGTAACTGTAATCCATCACAAGGAATAGATGGAAGAAGAGTGGAGAATGGTTGGGGATTATGGAGTTGCTGTGGTCATGCGGATATTCACTAAAAAAAGTCTCTTTGTGACACAGCTTCAGATTGTTTTCATTGTAGCCAGTGCTTGTCTTGATCCTAAGGACGTTTTCACACCTATTTGCTGCAGTTTGGTTTCTTCAGTCTGAATAAGGGCCTAAATTGTTACAATGTTGCCTTTAGCACTTGGACGGGTTTGATTTCACATAGAATCCAAACCAAAATATCCTATCAAAAAAGAGCAAAGAGCACAGCCTCTGTGCTCAATGGGCAGAAAGATCTAGAGTGGGTGGTTTAGTATGCTGGCATAACCAAATAACACCAGACAAACATGGGTGGGATGGGACACACTCCATATAGCAAACAAACTGGAAAACCACAGCACACTGTTGCCTCCGATGATGTGAATATGTAGAAATGTCTCACAAGAGAACACTCATACTGACGTGCACACCCACGTTTACCATTATCATGTCGATCTGAAGATATGTTAATTAAACTTGATATCTGACCAACGTTTCGCAGCATCAATCTGAATGGGTATTACTAATCTAAGACTAATCACGGCCATCTACCGGGTTCTAGATAAATAAATAGATCAAAAGAATGCGATGTAGTTCATTAAAATAAGTAATTTTCATCCCATCCTCAAAGAATTCTAAGAGTGCTCCTTCAGGTCTGCACCAAAATATCATTGGTTTGTACAGACCAGGCCAAACAACCTAAACCAACTGGGGAAACAAACCTTAGGCCCTTATCCAGGACAAAAGCACATAGGTATAAAACGCCCTAAGGAGGAGATCAGACTGGATGCCTATGTTTCTAATCAATTCCAATGTGTTCAGGTATTTTGCACCAGCATATACATTCCTGGTGCTTCGTGTTGCATCAACTTTATGTAGGATCAAGTGATATGTTATGAGTCGGTTGAAGTTTTAATGGGCATGACAAGGTGTAGGCGTTGGCATCATCATAAATATGGCTGAAGTACCCCGAGGAAGCTCTTGATTAGTCAAAAGCTGGGGTTAGTTAAAGTAAAATGCTATTGGGAAAATTGGGAAAGAGGGTCTTGTGGAGAGTGCTCACTGGAGGAGAATATGCAGGGTGTGGGTAGAATTTAGGCAAAGACCAGATGCTGCTGGTCCAGCAAGGTTCTGGTGAAGTTGTTGATTGGCCCGATGGCACTGAGTGACATGGCATTGTCCCGCCCCCAGAGAAGATTAGGACCAAACACCACCGCCAGATTACTGTTGGTCATTTTGTTGACTTCACTGTTAGCTGAGACCTGAAAACACAAATATGCACAGGATGCAGTTTGACTACTGACTTAAAAGTCTTGAAAAGGTATGAGGGGTTGTACCGATGTACGTACCTGTGCCAGGAATGTGATGAGGTATCTCAACGAGGCATAGTTTTCCTCTGGTAGGGACTCCAACAGCTTCTTCATAACTGTGACCTGGTTCTCACTGGATTCAGCTGAGGCAAAAATTACCCACATTGCTGCATGTTAAGAGTCTAAATATCTGAATGAAGCCTCACCTCTGATCTTATATTAGACAAGACAAAAGCCAAAGCATAGGAACCAGAACAGTGAAACCAGGGAACTAGAAATAAACCAAAAAGGACAACAGATTCTAAATTTAGTTCATTCATTCTAAACTGCTTTTTCAGTAGTTGCCAGATTGATGTTGCCGGATTCAGTGGTACCATAAAGCAGAAGTTTCTTTGTTCCCTAACTCTATTGGACAGCTGAGGGAAAAATGTAAAAACTTTTTTTGACTCTAGAATGTCTAAAGGCCACATTATCTTGCATCTCAAAAAGAGCCATCCATCCTGGTTGGAGATCATCTCTTATCCTTTCTCACGCCCACAGTGGAAAATGGGGAAAATGGTGTGTGCGTGTGTCCATGTAAAGTTGACATTAACAAAACACTCCTTCACTTGAGGAGAGAGGAGGGGATGTTAACAGGAACAGAAACAGAAACAGAAAAATTAAAACCCAGCTTTCACCCCAGGTATGTTACCATGAAGTGAACGTGCATCCGGACGCCTTTACAGTAAACAAATATCAACGTACCATTGAAGTTGACAATGTCATTGTAGAGCTGGTAGGTGAGCAGAGGCTCAGGCAGCTCCCTCAGGAACGTCTTCAGAATCACAGCAGCCAGGTGAATATCTTCCATTTCTGTGAAACTTACGCTTTCACCTAAAAGAAAAAAAACAGTTACAAACACAGTCAATCCAAAAAATTATGGATTTTTGTTTTAAACGTCTGCAAACTACCAATCCGAAGTACACAGCACCTGTACCAGTTTTGCAAGGACACCCTTTATCGATAAATCTGAGATTTTAAGAATGCTAATATGTATCATAAATTCAGCATTCACCAATACCACATGGATTTTGACGATATACTGTCATGTTTGTACGCAGCAACTCCTTACCAAGAACTATTCCCAAGTACAAATCACCTTATATGAATGCTGACAGTTTTATAGTCTTTTAGATTAGTAAATTGACTGTTTCTTTTAAACATGAATATCATTGTGGGATGAAGATTAAAAATGCAGGGATTCCAAGTACTGCTAAATGCCAGACTATAAAAAGATCATTAAAGCAAGTTTGTAGACAATTAGGAAAATCAGAAGTCATGAGACAAAATTAATGCAATTAAAAATGTAAATGCAGACAATACAGTAGTATTATCATAAGGAAGTTAGTATGCTAAAAGTCTCTTTCTTGGAGAGTTTGTTGGTGCGTTGTGTTCCCCAGTGAAGCACCCAACCATAAATGTGCCCTAAACTGAATTTATGACTTTTATGTGTCATTTGTGGTGTTTTTGTGTTTTAGTGCTGTGCTGTGTAACTATAAAACATGGTGTGAGGTGAAAACAGCAGGTGTGTGAGACAGCTCTGTAGAGATTATGTCCACAAATTATTTTGTGTGGTTAAAGTTAATCTTCCTGTATTTGTCTTAAATAACAACAAGAACAGTATTTTATTGATCCCCATAGGGAAATAAATTCTCTAAATTTAAGCCATTCTCATTATGAGGAGCAGAGGGCAGCACTCACATGCACATGCAAACACACAAACATTAGCCTCCAGGGGTCAACTCCAGATCTTACGCCTAGTGCCTTGGTCAAGGGCAATGGCAGGAGTAATTAGCCTAACACACACGTGTTTTTGTTAGCTACATTTGCTTGGATGTTTATCATAATAAAATGTCAAATTGCAGTCAGAGTACTACCCCTGTGACAGCAGTAACAAAACGATTTTATGACCAAATTGTATGGCCAAAATGACAGATGTCTATTCTTACCAGAGTTGTATTTCAGCTGGACCTCCTTCACCAAGGTGACATTGGCCGACCGTCTGAAAATCCCCTCAATCTCCAAACCTGACAAACACAAGGTCAATAATAAGACATAATAATTTGTAATTTATAGGTAATTTCCTTTTTATTCTGATCACAGTGTTCCATTTAAATTGCACAATAAAATATGTTTTAGCTGGTTGAGAATTTTGACTGAAAACAATGATTAAGCCATGAGTCACCTCGCTCCATGAGGAAACTAATGGTGTCTCTCATCACCACAGGTATTGGTTCACCGTCTGGACTCTTCTGTCTCAACCTAGGAGACAGCGTGAATGCATGAAAGAGCGAGAGAGAGACAAAGAGAAAGGAAAAGCAAGAGAGTGAGCGAGAAAGAGAGTGTGAGAGAGAGAGAGAGAGAGAGAGAGAGAGAGGGGAACACTGCTTATATGGTAGTTTATACTGGTAGTGATATAATATTTAGAGTAAAGACAGCACTCTAGCTTGGGATTCAACCAATCCAACGCCTACAAACATGCATAAAATAACTTTCAAAGTGAGTGTAACTCACATTGTAACTGTAACTAACTGAATAACTAACGAAATCACTAGACTCTTCATGATGAAGGCAGACACTGACAAACCCTGAATAAGTGGTGGATGGATGTTAACATAATCACCAATTTTCCAGTTCCAGATGAACCCCATTAATTTTCCTAGTGCGTTGTCTCTAATATTGCAAATTTTTGATTTGCTATAGTACAATTTGTTTACCAGGTTTACCAGGTTTACAGTATGAAAGTGCAACATAGGAGAAGTCCTTGGGTTTGAGACCCAGCTTGTACCGGCTGAAAGTAAGCTTTTGATTACAACATGTCATCTGGCCCGTGCTTTCTTTCCAATGCAATGGTTTGTGATGAGCTACCACTTCAGAATGTGCTAGTATTAGCATGCATGTTTACATGTTAACAAACTTACAAGGTCAAAGGAACCCCAAAGACCTGGTTGGGGAGTGGAGGGCTGCGAGGAGGAGACATGGGAGGCTGGGCTGACGGTTTCAGAGAGGCTCTAAGCTTGTTATCATACCTGGACAAAAAAAACACAGTTAGACAGGTTATGACAAACCAACCTGCTGCAATGTGCACAGAAGTGAATATGCAGAACGTACAGAAAAAGTTAATACATTCTAATCAGATTTATTTACTGAAGCAGGAGTTTACAACAGTATATAACTAGATCTACAACTGAAAGGGGTGGGGCTGATTAACTTTTCAAATTGGAATTTTAAAACAAAACCTAGAAAATAACATGAGTTCTTACTCTCTGACACGAGCTGGGATGAGCAGCTGTTCACACTTGACCACGTCCTCCAACTCGCTCAGGTAACTGACGTAGTTGATCTTCCTTCCAAACTTAAAGCTACACAAAAAGATGCATAAAATCAAATCCAGGGAGAATTTGGCACTGGTCATATTACAGATGTGTTCAGTTAAATGTGAACTGGGCTTTTTAAGTAAAATCATGTAGAGTAATAAAGAATGAAGTGAAAGAAATCACTATATTAGAAATCATGAATTGTGCTAATGTACGTACGTTACAGGCTCAATCTGTCGGATCCTTAATTTACTTTTAAAATGATTTGCATGTTTTTACAATGAAGCTTAAAATAACAACGGGAATATCTCCAATATAGATAGACAGAGATTGTGTTGAATATTGTTTATGTATCAGGTGTATCGTCCAGTTAGACAATCTCCAAATGTCCAGAGCTGCTATGAAAGATGTTTTTGATTGGTCCTTACTTCTGTCACATGTGGTGTAGCATACTGTATGCGGATTTAGTGCCTACACCCTGCATTAGATAAACCCATCAAGCATGAGGCTAGCAAGTATTTTGCCGGCATTTGTATTTCACATTCCAAGGGTGTTTTCAGCATATATCTATTTAAAGCACTTTTTTTCCCGCATGATTCCACTCCACAATTTTACAGAGTTTACAATTTCACAGGGCGGCACCTACAGTGGACATGTTTCTCTCAATGTTGAAGCAAAGAAGATTGGGGAAAAACTGGATTGGATAAATAAGCTTTTTACGAGGGTTTCAAAAAAGCCTAAATGCAATGAAACATGGAACATCTGTATATCTGCAATATGTCAATGACTGATGTCAAACAACGTCTGGCTTCTGAACTTTCAAGTTTTCTAAATTGGCACGCCAGCTCAGCTTTGTATAAACTATATAAATTGAAATAAACAAACTGTATAAACTGTGGTCTTATTTACTGTACCAGAGTCAAAACACTAGTGTGAACGACAACATTAAACAGCTGAATAAAGGAAGCTTGAAAATATGATGCATGCTTGTTCGAAAATCAAAACAAGAAACCATGAAAAAGGAGGCCGTTAGCCATTGTAGTTGTAGTTTCCTTCAGCAGTCACTAGATGGTAATGTAGCTGGTGCAAAAACTGTCTCAGATAAATGTACACATAGTACTTGATTTAAACATTAAATACTTACACTAATTTGTACTCAAAATAAGACTTTTTATCTTTTATCTTTTTATAATATAGTCTACAGTAATAGTCATAGTTACTTTTCCTTAAATTGTCTTTAGAACCATTGTATCTTGGACACCATGTAAAATAACCCCGTTATACTATTATATGTTTTTTCAGTATTCTCTACTGTATCTTGGTAATTACTGTCTGAATTCACCAAATGCTATTTTAAATTTAGCTGGTTTGGTTTCGTATGAGTCATTAACTTTCAAGCTTGCAATTAGCTGTTGACTTGCCATAAGAAAGGCTAATAAAGCAATTGTGCCAATGACTGCTGAACAGGATCTTTTTTTCCCCACAGTGTAAGAATGTGGCGTAGGAAGAGAGCAGCCGGAACTGTTTTGGCGGTTACAAGACATTTGCTGTTAGTATCCAAACTACACAGAGTGGCTTAAACCACCTCTACAGCCCTAATTAGACAGTTAGTGAATTACATGGGTACATTAAGTAACAGCTCCATTCACAGGTGGTAGTCTGTGATTTTGTTATATTGTTAAAATTGTCAATGTCTGTGTTTTTCTACCACAATCTCTGAGAAAATTATGGATTGAAATACTTACTGTTTACCCATGTTCTCACATAAACACTGGTAAGTAAATTAGAATGTGAGTGCACTTTAAAGGAAAACAATTCAGGTGAATTTAATGGGCCTTTCACATTAGCAATCCATTAATAATTAAGTATGCCATATAGAAAAGGCATAAAAACCTGATAAATTCTCAAGGTTTTAAAAAAAAAAAAATCAATTTTACTCACCCTTACATTTTAGACTTTCCCATTCATAATTTCCCCTCAATTTCTCTATATTCAAGATGTGCTGTGTATCCTTGTTATACTCCTTGATTAATCCATTGGTGGTGAACCCAGAGTTTAAGCAGTTACAAAAACGTGAATCTGCATTTCTGGGGTTTCAAGGTTAGTTTTGTAATTGTCTTCAGCCTGTATACTTATAATATTGACTATGTGTTTAATTGCGTAGCATTAAAATGTACCCAGTGTACAACAGATCCATTAGCTGTAATGTGATCTAAGCAGCATGCATAGAGTCATGTAATATTAAAAGAACCTGATGAGCGGTTTGAAGAGGATCAGCAGAGTCTTGATGAACATGGTGGGATGGACAATGTAGAGAGCCTTGATATTCTTCTTATACCTAAAACAGACATGGACAGCTTTGTACTTCGGAATGAAATCAGTATTAGTTTTCAGGTGTAAACTTTATCTTAATACACTACTATGATCATGCATTCACGGAGGTACAAGGTTTTTTGTAATGTGTGGGCATACTTTTAGGATTTGCATTTGCATGCTTTCAGTGGCCTGTGAGTGAACAACAAAGTTTTTTTCTCGTAAATTCGCAACTTTATGATCTCAAGAGATCCGTAATACAATACAAAGAGGCCCTAATACAATTTTTTTTTAACTCTGGACCAAGACAAGTTTCATTCTCCACCATTAAATTTAGACCCAGACAAATATACAATGATCTGTCGTGCAGACTTATTGGAGCAAAGAATGACAGCATCAGCATGCAAGCATATAAAATACACTGTATAAACACCAAACGTTGCCATGAATCTAAGTGCACTTACTTTCGATCAAACTCCCGGTATGCATCTCGTAGCCAGCTAAGCGACGGTTTATTTTCACTGGTCAGTCCATGATGGAAATAGATCAGAGTGTAGTCACTTTCAACATACTGATCCAATGTTGCTTTGAGATACCTGTAAAAAATATGTGTATTTTAGAATCTTAAAAGTATTGTCCAGGAATTGTAGCTGGGGAAGCACGATATTTAGTTAGCACTTGCATCAAAAGCTTGTGATGATCCAGTTCATGTTGTGGTGGCATCCTGCAGGCATTAAACACGATGACTTTTCTGCCAAAGTTATCATCACCTGAAGATTGACAGAGAGTTAAAGGCGTTTAACTGCATGATACTGTTGCTACTGTGTACTAACAATTTGAATGGCTAATATAATAATTGCTTAAACGTTAGGCAATATTTTAATTGTTTTCCCTTCTTGGCTTCTAGCTTGACTTTTCCAAAGCTTTTGGGGTATTTCAAAAATACGTGCTAGCCGCTTTTTTAATATTTGCCCTGAAAAAGGCGATACTACAGTATTTCCTCATATTCTTTTCAGGATATTATTCATAAATCATACAGTCTACATTACAGCTTGAAATTAGTGTGATGATTTGAACTGTAAACTTTGCCTCACAGGTTTAAGTGATCGGAAATGGCATCCAAGCCATTTGAGTTGATTAATAATTCAATTTATGGCAAGTTTTGATCTAACCATTCACATATTTATGCAGTGTTGGAGCACATCAGCAAGTGCCTTCTGTGTGTGTGTGTTTCAGTCTGCTAACAAAATCTGTCCATACACAACAGGGCAAAGAGTCATCAGTAGCCAAATAATTTGGTGTTTATTTTTTATCTGCACGATTTCAGAATATTTTGTCCCAAGAATTGGGATTCGTAACATTTGATTCGAATCTTTTTTTTTTTGACCACACTATAATAATATTAATAAATAATAATAATAATAATAAGAAATGGAGTTGTGTTATTGAATGTGAGGTTTGTTTTTAATATACTTAAACTGTTGACATTAACATTTTTGTGATTATTATTAGTTCTTTTCTAAATGCTGCTGAAATTAGGAAAACTTCGAGCCCTCTGAAATCTAGTGCCGTGATATGAATGGTCTTGCGAGACAAACACTGAACAACTACCACAAGAAATGACATCGTTCAGGGTTCTGATTCATCGTCTGACCTGCCACTTCGATAATCTGATGCCTGGCAATGTCATAGTAAGGGTGGTCCCAGGGCAGATGAGGAGAGCCAGCACCAAACCGCTGGGAGATATCCGTCTCTGCAATATAAACACACACATTTTCACAGAAATAACACAATACTCCCCAAAATAAATCATTTCACTTCCACAGGCATTAGCTCCGTTCACAACTGTGAAGTGAATTTCAAGTACATAAAAAGACCCCCTGCCAGTGAAAAAGAATCAGAAATCCAGAATTTTACAATTCATCACTAGGCTATGTTGTGTTTGGACTGGTAAGGAAAAAAGAGAGGATCAAAGAAAAGAAAATGTGGCCTTGATGGCTAACTAACATATGTTCACCCATATAAGAGGTGGAGTCACTGTGTACATCTCTTTTATAGTCCTGTTTCAGACCTGTAGTTTATATCTTCAGTTTTGTATAATGTATTGCAATGTAATCAAATTTCAATAATATTGAGGTTTGAAATTTTAGCATCACGAAAATCGTTGTGCAGACCTGTCCAAAGAATCATGTCAACATGGTAAGCAAGTCCTCATTCAATTGAGCAAACCATGTTACTGTGAACAAAAATCCCAAGTCAAACAAGCACGTTCTGTTTTCTCCTTGGTGTCTGCGTGTGTGTGTGTGTGTGCTTGCGCTTTACCTGACTTGGTGAGAGACGAGTCATCAACAGGCCACTGCTGATCTTCAATTGTGGACAGCTTCAGCTGATCTAGCTGGGATGTTGGGGGGTCTTCGGCCAAATCTACTAGCAGCTCTGAAGACATCACGGACACTGTAGGGTGGTGTTGCACACACCAACTCACACACACGCTGCAGGGATGTGCATACACACGACCACACACAATGTTGCAATCTCCTTCAAAAAGTAATCCTGTAAGAGACGAATCACAACATTCATTTAGTATATACTGTGTGTATATATATGAAGATCTAACAGTGATCTAAAGACTACAATTGAGGAAATCCTGAAAGACTGCAGCTACCTGGTTTCGAATGGGATTGAATTAGGGGTAAACCCGATTCACATTTGCAATAATTGAAAGACCCAAATGCTGGAACTGTCAGCCTTGTGGCAACAGACAGAAATGCAGGTACTCCTATATTTTTACTGCTGTGATTAATTAATTTCTGAATACACACTGCACACTGAAGAAAATTCCTGCTTATCATCTGTTCACAACCCTGACCTAGCATACTTGACTGCTATTGTTGCCTTATCTCTGATTGTTGATATTGCATTGTTTATGACATGACACCATTTGCTGTGCATGTTGAGCCACTATGGACCAGAATAGTTGTGATTACAAGTGAGACAGGTGCAGTATAGCGAAAAGCAGAATATGAGTCAGTCGTCAGGTGAACACCTCCCACACAAAATACAGGCTGGTGGAAATACTGCTTCAAATTTGGCCGTTCAAAAAGGTGAGTAAGATAATGAACAGCGGAAGCACACAGTCATACTGAATCATTCAATAGCCCGAATAATTAGCAAAGTGGACATTTTTAGTAAGTTTAATGAAAACTTTTTATTTTTATGGTTATTCAGGTGGACAGTTGCAAAAGAGAAATGACTTGAGTCACAAATATGCGATGATAAGAAATGATGTTTTTTTTAAGTTATATCTAAGTTTATCTGGACCGTCATCAATGCAAACTTTAAAAAGCATCCACAATGTATGTTATTGACTGTTATTACAATGATTAACTTGGCATTTAATTTTGTAGGGAATAATAGAAAAATGGAAATTCAAAGTTAGGACTAACAACATGTATGTACAAAGTTGAAAAATGTATGTGAACATAAAAGATACAACTGCTTTGATGCCATATTAGTACAAATTCATTAAAATCTAGACTAAAAATCAATGTGGATGTAAAAACAGAAAAAAGATGATAACGTTACTGTTTCATTTGAGCAATTATCTCTCTTCCTCCATGAGCATATGAGTGTCTGTTTGTTACATCACTATTCAAATATACCAAATTGTCTGAGAAAGAGTGCTACACACCGTGAGTATGTACACAGCAGGGTAGGAAATAACCTATTGTTAATGGGGCAATCTTTTGTCTGACTGACTGAAATTTTCAAAAAAAAAAGCTGCTGCTGCTGGTGATCGTTTGCCATATGATTTGACGCGTGGTTGCCTGAACACCTGGCTGCAGCCAGTGCACAAACAGGCGTCACTACATTTCTAGGCGTCAGGTAATAAATGCGGTGACATTAAACAGTCCACTTAACTGAACATTAAACAGTCCACTGTGTTCTACTCACAGGCTAGTATGACAGAAGTTAATCAATGCATAATTGTGTATGTATTGAGTAATTGTTGTTTAAGATGACAAGATGTACTGTTGAAATGAGAAGTTTACATTTAAGTTTACACTAAAAACAGAGAACTCACAAAATGACTGAGTCCATCCTCTTTGTTCCTCTTACTACGCTTTCCTGCCATCGCATTTCCTCATTTATTACCGACCCATTTATCCTCCTTTCTCTCTCTTGCTGACTCACACAGTGCGTCCGTGTTCTTTCTCAACTATGTGATGTTATGCTGTGTGACAGCATGTTGCTTTAAATAAATATTGCTATTAGCCTATGGACACAGTATGAAAAACAACTCTTAGCACAGAGCCACTGTAGCAATCTTTCGTTTGGATCTTGCCTGATATTGATATATCTGAACGTATCAACCTCGCATATAAAATTAAATGTAGCTATTATCTGGATTGTGAGATGGTGGGTGTAAAATGTCTGACTGGAATAATATGTCTGACCTCACATATGGATTTTGGATGATCTCATAGAATGGTAGCAAATTGGAAAAGTAGAGTCAAGTGTTATTCATACAGAGAATATCTTGGTGCATATTTCTGCTTCTTTACATAAATAATTTTAATAACTCCACATATAAAAACCTATACCTCGATAGTTGTGTAAATAGCAGGATATTACAAAACAGCAAGGCCATGTGGACATTGGACTTGAGAATTAATGCATATTGGCCATAGTAGTGTCATTATACTATACAATGCACATTATGAACATTCTATATATCCAGACATTAGACATTATCCAGAGAAATCAACTGACTGTTGATTTTGACACTTTTTCAACCAAAGCTGTTGAGCAGTGCCACTGCCTGGGAGAAGAACCTAAGGTGTCTTGATTTGGTGGTATTGATGGAGTGGAGTCTTCGCCCAGATGGGGAGATTTTGAAAGTGTGTGTCCAAGGTGAGAGAGGATTTTCATTGATCGATTTCTGGCACAGGTTTGAGGCACAGGCGCATGCTGTGATGTGAGGATGGACATACCCACTCACCTGTTGGCACAATACGCAAACTGCAGGGGGGGTTATTCATGTGAGCCAGTACGTCTTTCAAATGTCTTCATGACTACAAAAGTCAGTGCAACAGGCCTGTAGTCATGAAGTCCATTGATATGGTTTTTCTTGGGACCAGGAAGAATGGCTGAGTATGTGAAGCACAACGATACTGTGGAGAGTTGGAGTTGCTAATTAAAGATGGGTGCGAGTTGTTTAGCGCAAGGCTTTGGGTGGAGGGTAACACATCGTCCGTTGCAAGTGCTTTCTGGAAACTCTGTTTACTGGAGGGGAATTGGATGTCCTTGGCTTCAACAGTTAGAAGAGTCGTGTGGGGACGGATGTCTGGTTGGAGGAAAGAGCAGGTTAATGGTAAAAGGACTGCATTTCTATAGCTCCTTTATCCAAAGAGTATTCACACACCGACAGCCGAGGTAACAATGCAAGGCCCATTTGCTTGTCAGGAGCCATTTGGGGTTAGGGTCTTGCTCAGGGACATTTAGCCTGTAGGAGCCTGGGATTGAACAGGTGATCCTTCGATCACTCGGTGTTCAGTTGTGAAGTTATCTATGAGCAGAGGTGACAGGCGGTGGGGGGTAGGGGGGCCCAGACTAGCCTTGACAGGCTTCTGACATTAAAACCTGCAGTAGAACTCACTTGGGTCATTGGTCAGTTGACGATTGCCTATGGAGATGGCTTTCCTTTTGTAGTTGGTTATCTCCTCTAGGTCTTTCCACATTGAAAGGGAGTTGTTGGCAGAGAACCTGGTTTTCGGCGTCATAGAGTTTCTGTTTGGCCAATCTTGGCGTCCTTGTAAAGGTCTCTATATTGTGCTCTTTTTTAAAGTATCTGTCTTTAGGTCGACAGATACTTTAACCTTAAGGGCCATGGCCTCTAAATGGACACTACGGAACACTGAACTAATTTTTGACAAGACAAATAGGTATTTCACAAGACAATAAAAGTAAAGCCAATCTTGTGTATTTCCAAAAAGAATTATGTTATGCGATAGTGACATAATACTTTGTAAAGTCTGCTTTGGGTACTATTTGTCCTTAAAACGCCCTACGTATACTAACTGTATACCTCCGAAACATTCTCTCAGATACATATTATGGGGCAACACAGTGCAAGCTACGGATTGATGTGAGAGAACACCTGGATTTGCATGAAAAATAATCAATCTTTTTTCTTTTTTTTGAGAGGTATAAATTCTAGGGCTGAAACGATTCCTCAAGTAAATCAAGTTATTCGATTACCAATAAGCCTCGAGGCAAATTATTCACAGTTAGCATACCACAACAGCATGTCCTCAATGCTACAACATCTAAATTAAAACAAACATGCAGTGTATGCATCAAGTTCAGCGAGTGGACCCGACACAACAAGGTCAAGTTAAAGTCACATTTCATTGCACTTAACCTTAATCAATGATTGCTAGCTGAGATTCAAAAGGCATATAAATAACGCACGTGCATTATGCCTTTATAATGGCTGATTAATGTCAGAAATCAGTGCCGTGGCTAACATTACCTTGCGACGTATAAGATGAAATTCTCTCATTTCAGAGACTTTTCTTATTTTCTCTTTGATCTATTCCTATTGCCCATAAATAAAGCTAAAGTAATTTAATGAAAAAACACAGTATTTCTAATCCGATTACTTGATTAATCTCCAGAATAATAGGTAGAATACTCAATTGCTAAAAGAATCGATAGCTGTAGCCCTAATAAATTCAGATCTTATCATGCACATAACATTTGGGCATACTGAGATAGTGACACTTTTGTGCAAAGTGTGCTCTCAGAGTACCACAAAATAAAACACTCATTCTTAAAGGCTCTTTCAGATTAATTTACAGGTCTAATTAGATTCAAACAATGATCCAGTCAGTCAGTTGTTGCATTCAACAGCCAGTAAACGGGTAGTAAGCCAGTATTTCTGTATTACAGCAGTTATACTGCAGCGTCCACCTGCTGCCCTACCGCACCTAAGCATAACACCTGTCTAAAGGTGTGCATGTGAGAGGATTGTGTGGCTGTAGTCGGTTCTACAACCACAGTGAAGTGAACGTATGCCAGAGAAATCATGCAGCGTTAGCTCCCTGCCCCCTCTCTATCAGAGCAAAGCAGCAGAGGAAAGCGGATTAGAGAAAATGTCCTCGAGGAGTTTAGGAATTGGTTCCTCTGGAAAAAAAAATGAATGCATGGGAACTGTACTGCAGTGAACCCAGAGTGTCATTCTAATCCTGTTACTACAGTGAAACAAACGAGCAGGACTGAAGACTTGCATCTTTTGTACATCATAGACGCTGATATGTTCATTTCACCTCCTCCCATTGTCTCTATGGCATTTCTGTGTTGGCAGTGGACATCAGAAAGTTTAAATTGTATGTCAAGAAGACGACAGATTGCACCAAAAAGAAAGACCTGAATATTGCACAGGTGCAGCTCACCTTTAAAACATATGTATATTTTTACACTTACTCAAGCCATGTGGCGATACCATATGGAAACGTATGCATTAGTGTATGTGAAGACCTTGATTAAACAAGAAATTATCGTAGACAATGTAACTTGCCTAAACACAACTATATAAAATTTTAATAAAAGTTCAAATACATTTTTCTCGCACTTATTAGGTAATACATGTTTTTGATTATCTTGCATATTTATATGTATGTCACATAAAATATTTGGTTTTCCTAGTCTGTATATATCTCATGGCTAATATATCTGCCAGTACCATAGCAAGTCTCTGAATTTGATTTTTTTATTTTTAAAACTGTGCATTATAGTCAATTGGGAATTACTCTGCTCGCAACATTACACAGAATAATCTATTTCCAGTTGGTATATAGCAGTTTGTACATTCTGAATTTGCACACCATTACTTAAAATACTACAGTATTTAGATTACCACAGAGAACACACTAACTAACTAATTTCATTTTCTACTATTACACACTAAAGCATCCACTTTTGTTCTTAAAGTGTGTTTCCACATACATGGCGCCAGTGCCCAACACAGAGATTTCAACTATGAAGACTGGCTTGGCCGGAAAGGTGGGAATTGATTTGACCCCACCATTGTGTTGTTCTAACACCAAGGAAGCCGTGAAAATGCTTGAAGCAGCACATCAAATTGTTCCAAAGCAAAATCCTATGTCGGCAAATTTTCAACAATAACCTCAATCCAAAATACTGGATATAAGTGGTCAACGGAGGAGAAAAACACTCAGTCTGTGTTTTGGTCACAAGGGGAAACAATAATTCAAAATACTGTTATATAACCATTTGACTCCAGGTCAAAAGACCAGGTCTTACGGAGCTGCCAGGCTGGATAGATGCCAATGTGGATATCCAGGCTGTCAAGGCCTGGATATCCACATTGGCATCTTGTCCCAGCCGAAAATGCAACTGTAGCAGGTGACACAAAGAGCCTCAGCTGCGAAAAGACAAACACCATATGAACGATGACTTGTGTCTTTCGTTTGACAAATCTGTGGCTGAAACAGGATGTTTGAGGACATACCAAAAGAGCCGATGATGAGAAGTTGCTTTTTCAGCAAAAGTGACTGCGGTGGTTTTATGATGATGTGTTACTACAGTACCTCACAGTATAATGGTTAAAATAAGCTAAATGTATTCTTTCTCGGTATGTACCAAGATGTTCTTTAACAACCAAATTTAGTGGAAAATAAATTAGGTACTAAACGAAAGACTTATTGGAGTATCTATTTGGTACAAGCGGAATTCGTTAGGGGGAGGTACTCACTTGTAAGATACGTTAACTTTACCGTATGACAGGCTATCTCATCGAGGTATCCGTGCATTACCGAAGAGGAAACATGGGCTAACAAGTGGCCAGATGTGTTAGCTGATAGACAGGAGCAACAAGTGAGTAACTGCTAACGAAGTTAACGTAAACCATTGAACCTAATTACCTGCCAAATTTCAAGTAAAGTAAAGAGGCTAATTTACCTTAGCTGGAAATAATGCAGAGCTAAAATAGCTACGTTAGCTGTCTTAGCAAGTTGGTTTGTTCGTGTAGGTTTGGGTCTGCGTACGTTCAGAAATGAATTTTTAACTGAACGGTCCCTCTGCCCAGAAATAAACCTATCGAAGTGAAAGGTTAAGCTAAGCTAAACAGCACGCCGCAGTGTAACAAATCAATGTTACCAATACAAATTAGCCCCATGACCCAGTGCGACTTAAGTGCAAACCTCACACGATCACTAAGCTTCCGTTTTTGTTGTTATTTCCATTATACACTATCAAAGTTACGATATAGAACAATGAAGTCATTTTTTTACCGTATATGTCAAGGCTTTGAAATCAGCGACGATCCGTGATGTGTCTGTCTCCAATGTTGACAGCGACGATCTGCGTCAACACCTCTTCCGGTCATTGTTTCAGAATAAAAGTACAGCTTTGGGTTTCTTTGATACAAATGTTCCTGTCAAAATAAAATCAATGAATTATAATGGGAAAATATCAATGCGCAAGGTTACCTCTTTATCGGGCACAACCACATGTGGTGAGTCAGTGCTTGACAGTCAAGACACAAGAGCAAAACTTAACTTGTCCTGATCAAGATGCTGTATACTAAATATAATGCCAGAGTACGCAACTCATGGATGTTTTTTAAATTTGACTTCAGCACTTTATCGTTTATTGGTAGTTAAGTGCAAGTCTCAAGTTTCCAAATTGGTGACTTTAATCCACCGTCTGTGCAAAATTGTAGAATGTACAATTTAGTCAATGTGTTAGTGTGTATTCTTCGTAATACTACGTTCCTCTTAGAGGCTATGAGATAAAAGTGAGAGCAACGTCGCATAGTAGGCTACATAGACCCGTATATGGTAATATATGAGACCTAAAAATTATTACAGATATTTGTTTTGTTTTACTCTTCGAAGTTAAAAAAATACAGTGTATTATTGTGACGTTGTTTCCCTTGAACGATTACAACATAAACGACTTGTATTAAAACAACGGCAGAGCATGAGGGACACTTGTATTTACGGAAGTAAAAAGCGAAAAAAGTAAGTACCAGAAACACGCCAGACTTGTTGCTATTAGCAGAGTTAACGAAATGAGGTGTGACTGAGAAAGAACGTTCAATCGATCTGGTAAATAAAACCGTGCCTCGGATCGTAACGATAAACTTTATTGTACACTAGGTGCTTTCTTAAATAAAGTATGCCGAGGAAAGCGGTGCCTGACATGGACGATTCTGGGGAAAGATTCGGTACCCCTTCGCCTGAAGTTTTCGAACATACAGCATTTCATTCTTTGGGAACTGGGGTGAGCGTGAGACCAGAAGAATCCGGTGAGACCAACCGGAACAGTCTCAAACCTTCGCCGGTCTTTGTGCTGTCGATGCTGGGCTCCGCCGTGATGCTGGCCGCCTTTGGCGCTTTCTGCGCCCTCCTCTACCCCATTATCAAAGGTAGGTGTGCGCGTGCATGCACACCTGCTCTGATCAGCTGAGTGCTGTGAAGTTTTCATGTGTGGTTCTCAAACTGTGCTTCGTCGTACGAAAGCGCTCCCTGTTGGTATGTCAGATGACTCAAGAGAAATTTAAATCTAGTTGAATTATATTATCATTTTTGTAAAAAAACAAACAAACAACCCAACAACAATTGAATATTATGGAAATTAAAAAAAAGTTTGCAAACCTGTTCTCTCAGTATAATAATAGTAGTAAATATTAAGCCCTTGAGTGTTGGATTGCCACCTTTCTGCACTTGACACTCTACCTACTTCTACGCATCTACTACTCAGACTAACCAATCTAGATCACAGCTCGCACAACTGCTTCAGGTGGTATCAATATTGGTAAAATATGCTTTTTATTGGTAATGGTGACAAAAATGAACAGAAAGCTAAATGGTACACAGTATTACAGCATGATAATGCCATTATATTATTCAAGAGGTGTTTTTACTCATGGGCAGCATGGTGGCTTTGTGGTTAGTGATGAACACTGTTGCATCACAGCAAGAAGGTTATGGGTTTAAGTCAGGAAATTTGATGAGGTTTACAGTTTTGAAAAATTACTGTGATTTCATTAAATGTCCAAATTAAGGCAAATAAGCCTATGCACTGCAGATTGGAAAGGGTTTGCAATTTCGCAATATCCCGCAATATGGGAAATATGTTCCCCTCATGAGAACCGGGTCACCAATTTGGTAGCCTTACTTTAGTCATGCAATTTGTGCACTTGTTGACAATTGTTGCAATTTTACTGCGAAAAAAAATCATATAAAACTATGCAACTTACATGGCATTTTTTTAGAAAACCCATTGCAAAATCAACATTTTTGATTGAAACCATCAGAAAAAAATGCAAAATCCTGGAGGGATTTATGTATTGCTGCTGTTAAACTTGCAGGTTAATATTTGATGCTACATTTTGTCACCATTGGGTAAATAATGCATAATACAATCTAGCCTATGATGTGTGAAAAAGTTGATTCTGTATGATTCTGTATGCGTTAACCCTCATACCAAGGAACTCCAGGGCCAAATGCTTTCATTTCATTGCTCTTTCAGAGCTGCGAGCTGAAAGAGTGAGAGGAGAGGATGGGACTGAAGTGAGGATGCTGGGTGAGTATCTTTGTCATGTAATTACCTCCGTTAAGTAGCAAATGTTATTTTAATTTGTTCCTCAGCAGGATTACTCATAAAGTGCTGAAGTGGTGTTGATTAGAAGGTGTAGGCAAGAACCTACTACAGTGCAAATCTGTGTCCTTGTGTGGAATGTGAATATAGGAATGTTTTTCATATGTGGGCAAAAGTAATGTGCCGATCTTGTTGGAGATAAGCGAGTACAGGTAGTAAAGCTACTAACGCAACTATTTTTTTCAGTAGCTTGACAGGAGGGCATCTATTTTCAAAACAACATAGCTTTTCCAACGTGCAGCTGTAGCATGGCAAAAGCTGAAAAACAACTAGAAGGTAAAAGATGATACAAAGATTGGAAAATACAAATTAAGAGAACATAAAATTACTGTTATAATTTTAGGAAAATGCCGCAAAGAACATACAATAATACTGCAATAGCAAACAAAATAATCATACTAAGTAAATTCAGAGAGACTTGAAGTACAACTAACTAAAAAAGTAAAAAGCTTCAAATGGAAGTCTGTAGTTTCATATGAGCAAGTTCCAGAAAGCCACTGGTTTAAGAGATGTCAGTATGAAAAAGTACGTACATGTGAACGTCTGCGTGTGCGTCTGTGTATATGTGTGTGTAAAGGTTTCTGGAGTGTCCTGATATTGTCCGCGTTAGTCGGCTGTATCTGCTTCGCTTTCTCGTGGACTCTCACCTACCTTGACTCCTTCCAACCTGGCACGGACCTCCCAACAACACCCACTCTGTCCCACTTCAGGTAATATGAAAATATCAATTCAGCCAGTAGGTCACATGGTACAAGGTCCACTTTTTTATACGTTGTAAAACGTAGATTACATTTCACTTACTTTCACATTTCACTTTCACTTTCACTTGTTGGAATTTTTTCACACGATAAACTCTCCTCTGTGAGAAAGTTTCAAATACAATGAACTCTTACTGTATCTGAAACCTTCTCACAGAGGAGAGTTTGTTTCATATCCTTGATTGTGCAGTACAATCTCCGTTTAACTCTAAAATGTTAAGGTCATAAATTCTCTTGAAAATCATCTTCTTGCCAATAAAATTCTTGACAGGTTTCCCAGTCTGCATGTTTACACTTTGCATTCCCGTTATCTCCATATCTAGATGCTGGGATTGCTTATGTAAATTCCTTTGATTGGAATAATATCCAACCTGCCAGACCACATATGGATATTGAAGTCATTATAAATTGTTAGACTTGTCATAAATACCTAATTGTATGATTCCATGATCTATGATTTTTACTTCTTCCATGTGTGTGTTTAGGAACCTGTCAGACCATGGCTTCCACCTAGGTTATAGTGTTGCTGTACTCAACGGGCTCATGGCCATGTTCACTGTCATTTGGAGCCTAAACTGACACATGCACACAGAGATAATCATATTGATGTCTGATATGGATTAAAATGTGCTAACACTACCTGAGCATTTCTTTCATTTTGAGTTGAAAATCTTCTCTTTATCTTTCTTTCTCCGTCTTCACATCCTATTTATTTAAGGTGATAATGGTCAAATATGACTATTTACCGACACCTAGTGGTAAATGGGCAAAACAGCCATACCAGCAAACATCTCCACAACCCACATTTGGGATTTGCCTTACAACTTTTACTTTTAAGAACTTTTAGCTATTGACTTGCAGTATTACTTCAATTACTGCCTACCCTACCTGTTTAGAACTTATATATTGTATTAGCATTGATGAACACCATAGAAACTTCATTCTGATGGACATTTCAGCATTATGCCTTCTGGGTTCTTGCTTTCAACTAAAACCAGAAATGAATCTTTGGGGTTTTTTTTAACTTTGTCTTCTTATTTCTGTTTGGCCTCACTGTTTTGGCTTGCTGTTGTTTAATTGCCTCCTAGATATTCTGTTTTACTTGTCTGTCACAGCACTTTGTAAACACTGTTTCTTAAGGTGCTATATAAATAAAGTTATTATCTTTAAAATACCCTAAAGTATATTCTGGGTCTACCCTGTGCTCAGAATAACGCATTAAGCAGCAGGCTTTACCCTGTCACAAAGGACTAGCCATTTTTTTCCTGATAGATTTAGCACAGGGAACACCACATTTATTAAAAAAAGAGTTTATTTTAGACACAGCTATAAAAATAAGTAAAATACACTGTGATCGTAATGACACAAATAAGAATAATTAATAAGTTAAACACCAATTTGGTTACTTATTGCATCGATGCAGCAACTCACATTGTACCACTCAAACATGAAACACTAACATTTACTTTCATCTTATCGTACCTTCCTATAGTAGAAAACCCAGTGCCATACACAGAATACACCAGCCATAAAAACCTAACAAAATACACGTCCAGTTTTCTTGTCTTACACTCAGCGTCCTTTACATAGTAATGGTCGTAGAGCAACTTAACAACGCGATCATAATCACTTGAAATCCAAAGAATATTTGAATAAATAAATGTGAATATCAAATTCAAATGTATGTTTTGCTGGATCTATCGGCAACATATTTTCAAAGTTTAGCATTTACACTGACTTGGAATATAGGACTTGTTTACTCCAATGCTGGAAATCAGTTCATACATCAGCAGTGCTGATGCTGTAGACAGCAGATGACAGTGGAAGACAGAAATTTGTGTGGGAAAAGAACCACTGCTTCTTACACAATACCAGAGAATTTCAATGTCACAATATTTCATTAACAGGAAAGTTTCACCTTTCACAGATTAATTTTCAGAAGGGGCATGAAAGGCAGGTACAAATGGTTTCATTCCATTTTGCAAATTGGTGCAAAATTATCACTTGTTTACACAGGAACTTTGCATGGATGAAGCCAGATTTTACACTGCATCATCTTAATCTAATTTTGTATACAATTGTAAACATACATCTGGCAAGCCTTTAATGAGGTGCTAGCAATCCATCACCATTCCCAAAAAGAAATCAAAATCTAGTTTGTCTTTCAGCTGCTGCCATTGTAAAAAGCCAATGATTATGATTTTAATCTTTCTCACAAAAAGAAAATATAACTCATGGTTTTCCATCTCTCAGACACTATCAACATCTGAATCAAGTATTGGATAGTACGACACCTTTTCGATTTATGTATCCACCTCTGTCATCCAGTGTGAAACTCACCTTTACCGATGATCACGAAAACCTTTTGTAATATGTCAAATGCCTCATTTGGCAAAGACAGAAACTCTCTTAGTATGTCCTAAGCTTCCGTGTGGGTTAGTTTTCAAACAAACTAACGAGCCTTTCCTGGTATGCAACCACATAGCATACTTGCACAAATTTCAATGTGTGATTGTACTGCAGCTGTTAATACATCAGCATCAATAAAGTCCGTAACGTTAAGAATAACAGAAGACTAGAACAATGCCTAGCTACCTAAATAAAGAACACAACCATGAACTAACATTTGACCAGTTGAGATAAGGCATCATTTGATCTACAGAAACATTTTTTTTTCTACAAAATATTTTTTATACAGACATAAACACACACTCACTGGAAATGTATGACTGAGGTAAGGTGACAACCTAAATCAATAAAAAATAATGCATGGCCATACAAGATAGAAGGGTCATGGCCACAGATGATGTCACCTTACAGGTCATTGTTACCCGTCTAAAAGTTTGAGCTCCTCTGTCTCAGAAAATGTGGAACAGACAAGCCTCTGCTTCTTTAATTATGGTTTTGTGGTGCAGTGGGCTATTAATAGATTGCTGACCTGACATACAGACTTGACCCCAGCCCTGATAGTACAGGAGTCGGGTACTGGTGCTGCTTCAGGATCCACAGCCAATAATATAAACATGCCTCTGGGATAATGACTTTATAATGTCCTTCGTGGTTTTAAAGTGCATCAAAATAGCTTCGTCATTGTCCATGATGCCCTGTAGACCTTATCTCTTTACATTTTAGAATATTGTCACAAGACAATTAGCTCATGGCCACAAGAAGTTCGCGGCATTCCTGCTCTTAAATAAGCCATGGCCACACATTATTTCTATTAAGAGAATGTCAAACCGCTTCTGTGTTACAATAAATAGTTGGCTGATTGTTTGTCACCTCTTTAAAAATCATTTGGTGTCTTTAAGGCATCTATTTGGTCATCTGTAACATTTTGACCTTTAGTGTCTCGCAACAGTTAAGCGCATTTGTTTGATGTGATGATTTATAATAAAATATGTTAGCAGGCTAACCATGTCAACTAAGTTGTATAATATTTCAAAATGAACGCGGACGTTTTTGCCTTCTCACCGGGGCTGAAACTATAACAGTGCAATTGTCATTTTAAAAATCCAAACTGGTTGAATTTTTTTGTCAGGAAAAATAAAACAAAAATTGTGGAAGTAAGCTCAATTGACTGTTAGATTAGGACTTAAACAAATAAATGGACTTTATGAATTGCTTTAAGCCACTATAAATGTAAGGCCGCTTTTTAAGTGCAGTAATAAGCCCATAACTTGCAAGAGAAAGGACAAGTGTAGCTATATTTATAAAATTGTGCGAGAGGTTTTCACATATGACCTGCATAATGTGGTATTTTCAAGTGCTTCACTCACAAAAGCATCCAGTATGTAACCTACAGTCGTTAATGACTAAACGGTATTACTGTACCATATAATCTCTTCAACTAGAGATTATGTCACTGACTGGATCAGGATGAGAGTCTGACTTGTCTTGCTGCGAGTGCCTCCTGGAGAACAATTTATAAAGCCAGGCCAGGAGGAAGACCACAGAGATGACTGCAAAGTAGCTGCCGTAGATGAGGAACTAGAGGCAAGAAAGACCAGTCAGACGGGAAAAGTCACTGCTTCAGACACATATATGTACGTAGGATGTTGTAAGTTTTGAAGGACAAAGTTAGTCATTGGTTTCATTTCTGACCTGTGTAAAGATGTCGAGTCCCAGGCCAGCTGAGTCCACCACCACCACAGTGAGCAGAGACTGCAGCACTAAGGCAATGAAGGTGTTTATTCCAAACACTAGGGCATAGCGCTGCATGCTCAGACTGGCAGCAATCTGATATCTACATGGGTCAGAGGGCAGAGTACAGCAAAATGTCATAAAAACACAATAGCACAGGGTCTCTGCTTGATTTATTATTCTACATAATTTGATACACAATCCAAGTGGTCATAATATTTTTCTTGTAATAGTGTAAGGGTTAAGACACCAATTTCTCCAAACACACAATTTTGGGGTGACTTGCAACATCTCCCCGACTGACTCAAAAATGAACAAAGATTGAGAGCCAAAAAAAAAGAGCCATTTCAAGTTTTACTGCATAATCTGTAATACTTAATAGCGAAGTGCAAACTTTTATCCATTGTACTCACGTAGACACGGTGATAAGCAACATGTAGAAGGCTCTGAATAATATGTAGGAGCCGTAACAGATCCAAATGTTCCTCAGAGTATCCATGGCAAAGACACACACGGCCATCAGCATGGAGATGACACACAGAACCAGCTCCCCCCACACCGCCCAACAGACAGGCAGGCAGCCCACCATCAGTGCTGCCAGGGCCCCTTCAGGACATCCAGGACAGAGCATTATTCTACCTTCAAACTTCAGACAGCTGAATGAAGCTTAGATTGATAGAGACAATTCCCCAAACATCAAATCCAGTTATCTGCCAATCAAATACAAGAGGTTTTCCATAACTGCCTAAAATATTTCCCTGGCTGCTTTCACGATCGGTGTTCAATATTTTTAGTCATCGTATTTTAAAAAAAATATTTAAATGTCTTTTTTCATGAGAGGAAAATTTTTTTTTTTTAAAAATCACATTTTCTGACTGGTTTCCTAACAACAGAGTCTCCTAAAACTGTCTAAAACACTTATATCATATATCAGATATCACTTGACAGTAAAAATGCAGAGGGGGTAAACATCTAAATCAGTGTGGTGGATTTTTGCCATGAAAGTGCAGACTCACTTGCTTTGAAACAAAAGAACCTCACCTAGCAGTGTGGCCAGTGTTTCCACGTAACCATTATAAATGTCATAATCCTGTGAGGGACGAACATTCTCCCACAGCGCTTGAGCATAATTGACCACCTGGAGATGGCCACAAGTGGCCAGTGCCCACCACAACGACCAAGCCAGCAGGGGGCGGCATTTGTAGCACTGGAGAAAATCTTTAAACAACATTCGCAAAACCTCCACCAGTCCAGTGCTGCGTCCCTCAGGAGCCATGGATACCTACAAGTTTCAAAAATGGTTGAAAGTGTGTTGAAACGGGCCTGCTTTTGTTTTTAAGAAAAGAGAAAAGACAGCTGACTTTTGCTACATTTCACTGTATCTCCTCAAAATCTTTATGCAGGGGTATTCTGACCAGGAGCTACTTGTTTAATTTGCATGCTTCAATGGAGGCACCTTTATGGCACCTGCAGGTAAACTAAACCAAACACTCATAGTTAAAGTTAACTCTACATATTCAAATGACCTAACCAGATTAACACCACTCACCTCGAGGCCATCCTGGCTGTTTAAAGGCACTTTACTCTCTGAATCCTCTGCCTTTTCCATATGGGAACAGCCGTTGCTGTGCTGCCTTTTCTCCTCTGCCTCTGGCCTCTTGTGGAAAAACAAGCTCCTCTTGGGCATGGGGAGAAACCATGGGGCAACAAAGGCTACAGTTGCCGATGCCAGAGTGATGATGACAAGACAGGACAATGGAACTTTGGCCAGTGACAGCAGCAGCTGGCCAACCAGGCAACCAGCCGCTGAGCCAAACAGAGTGACACTACGACAGTAGCCTGTGACTTTCTGGTACTGTGCTGGTTCTACTACACTGTAGATGTATGAGTAGTAAGCCACTTCTGATGCAGTGGCCAAGCCGAAGAAAAACTCCAGGAACTGCATGGCCAGGATTCCCTGGGCTTTCAGTAACATAGCAAAGGTAACAACTAAGCTAGTTGCCTGCAGAATCAATACAGGCTTATAACAGAGGTAGTCAGTGGCCAAAAAGACGGGAAAAAGCAACACCAGATAGGAATATGTCCATATGGGGTAGATCTCATTGACAACCTGCAGAAAAACACAATCACATCAAAATGTATAAATAGATTTTCTGTCCATCATTGCGTGAGACAACTTCAAATCATGACAAAGGTAATTACTGTGATAAACTTCTAAAGGGATAAAACTACATTCCATGGTGGATTACTGTGTAATTTGGACAGAAGTGCTTCTCTGGGGCCTGTTTCAGGGCTAACCTAACACTGGAACATTTGTGTTATCACTCTAGACTGTTGAAAACAGCATGAAGTTACAGCATGCTGCATTTTCACATTATCTATCAGTGATTTGTATAAGGGCAACCCACCCACCTGAGATTTGCCCCCTCCTACACTGATGTGGTTATTGGTGGATACAAGAGAAGACACAGAAGAAGAGCAAATATTGATCTTACATTCTCCAGAGTCAAAAACAAGACAACTATGGAATCTCTGTGTTGTTTTAGACTGCAGGAAACTGTTTGACAAGGCAAAACATATGTCGGGGGGCAGAGCTGTCATATTTTTTCTTGTATCTTCACTCAATGAGGCAATTAATCAAAGAGGGTCCTCTCATCTCTTTGACTAGGTTTGTCATAATAGTTGCTGTCAGTTGCAACACTGAGAAGCCTAACAGAAAACAACGTTGAATGCAGTCGGCATTGTACTTTTGAGACAGCGGGGCCTTTTCAATAAATAATTGGAGTGACTTTTTACACTTGCTCAACAAGTTAGGAGTCGTTCATGTGTTACTAAATGTGGATCTCAGAAAGATATTTGTATTTGCACCTGCAGTCACTGTCTAATAAAGCTGAGACACAGAGCCAATTACAAGCCGATGCACTGTACAATATATGTGACAAAAAGATGTAAGGATAACTGCTTGTAACTAAGAACACACTGACAGCACACAATGTGTGAACGATTGTGACCTTGAAGGATAAATAATAGAACGTTGAGAATAAACGCGTAGTTAAAATATAACAAGTAATGTGTGACTAAGAATTGTTTCATCTAAAAATATACATTTATAATTCATTTGACCTTAGAGAAATCCATGGCGTAGTATTTATGTTTTCATTTCGTGGTTTATTCTTACTTCGATGCCGAGGAAACGGTCAAAGTCTGACAAATCAGAACTCAAACTTGAGTTAAAACTGAAGGCTTTTTTCTGACTTTCTCCGAGGTGATGTAACTCAGGTGACGCCGGCTATCACACTAACCTGCGTCTCTGTCAGGTTCTTGTCTGGTCCCATCAGAAAGGCGGTGAGGAACGGCTCGGACGGCCGCAGGCTGGAAAAGAATCCGTACACACATAGCAGGACGGTGGGGTACAATGAAGCCATCTTGTTCTTTAACAACGTGACCTACGCATCCAGACGTTTATATGTTGAGCTTTCTACTTCTTCTTTGGTTTCCAGTCTACCTGCGCTTCAGCTTGTAGGCCCAATACCGCCACCAGTTGGCGTAAGTGAGTAACAGCAGTGTGTAAATTACAACACGCCATTCAGACAAAGCTGATTCTGTCACATTAAAAAGACAAACATAAATCTTTGAGTTATACTGTTTAATCCACTGGCTGATCATACGAAGATTAAATTGGGAAGATAACAATTATTACTACAATACAGTCACAATTGAAAGTGTTTCTTCTGACATATCATGGGGAATTCCACTGTAACTTTCTTGAAAGTATGGTAGTCACTATCAATTATTTTGAAAAATGATTAATCAACTAAACATTTGACTATTATTTGTATAAAGTGGCGATTGGTGGTGATTTTGGGTGCGTGGGCTAACAAATGTAGTTGTTCACATTAGAGCAACAGCAGCATCACATCCGAAATACCAAGTTACACACACACCATTTGACTATTTTTTAGCACATGGCATTTTTAAACAAAAAAAAATATTCAAGGGAGAGAGAGAGAGAGAGAGAGACCGAGAGACCGAGAGACCGAGAGATAGATAGATAGAAACATAGATAGATAGATAGATAGTCAGTCTCTGGTTGTGGCTAGGGATGCACTGCATAACATATTCCAAGTGTAACAACAGTTGATGCTGCAACTGTTTTTAAAACAACTATTTTGCAACACATTGCAACCAGAGGCACAACTTGAATGGACAGCGTAGGTCACATATTTTGACATGTAGCAGATTTTTCAGTCATTCTTGAATATTTTCTGACAAAAATTGCTATGTGCTAAAAAAAAGTCAAATGTGTGTGTGTTTGGCATCAGATCCTTCTTGTAAGTACTTCTTTTTAGTGTTGTTGTGATGCAAGGTATAGTGTAATGCTGCTGTTGCTGTAGTGTGAACTACTACATTTGTTAGCCCATTCACCCAATATCACCACCAGCCACCACTGGTAAAGCCCTAAAAATTTGTCATTTTAATAGTCTGTGGTAATGCTTATCATGATGTGGACTAATTTGTGCTTCCCTTTAACCTGAATGTTACTTTTATTACCATATTGTTGATCTGCACAGATGTGCTGTTTTTTTCTTTAATCTCTGATCCTTGGATTAAACCATGTAGTTTTTTTAAATCTAAAAAATGTAAATATAGAATTAGAATAACATATTCCAGTACAGTACAGTAGTTCATATAATTAATATTTTTTCACTTCTAACTCCATGAAACAGCTCTGGAGAAGAACAAATCAGCTCAACTCAAGTTTAGAAAAAGAATTTGTATCTTCACAATAAGCAAGAAACAAGACAGCAACAACCCACGAATCAAACTTCCTTTGAGTTTTGCATCATTAATTAGGCCATCGCCTCCTATTTGACTTCCTCCTGTTGATTGGCCTCTTTTCTTCTTAGCCATTTCATAATACCTTGCAAGACTTGCTTACAAATAAGAATCCACTTCAGCGCATTTAACATCCTATTTTGTTTTCATGTAGTTGGACTTGCCAGTTATGACTTATGAATTCTGGGCCACGGCTCGACTTACTTGGACTTAATCTCACCTCTGAATATGTGAACAGTCACGTGCATTTAATATTTGGGAAACATTTTATTGATAAATGTACATATTACATTAAAAGTGTTACCACTGAGCAGGTTACATCAGAATCTGATCAACTGGCAGCGCAGATTGAGTACAGATGAGCAAAGTAGAGGATTACTGAACTGGATACTTTATAGTTATATGATGAAAAGTGTGGCTATGATGAGCCCAATATACAACATTTTATTATCCAGAATGACCCGAAACCAAATGACAGTAAGATTCTTTGGACAACAGAAAATTTGTGTTAAGAAAAAGCTGCACAATATTCAAAACAGACATATACGTTTTTACGATGCAACCCACTGGACCGCATCTTAACAGAAACAAGGCTGAGGAGGCAGAAAATTAACCACATAAGTCCACACGAAAGCATGGTCATGGGAGCAGAGCTGAATAAACGGGCCACAGACCAAATTACAACAACAATGAACTCATTCCTGCCCTGAGTCCTATACAGAAACAGTGGATTGCACTGCAGTGATGTATGAGACAAGAAGCTTATAACAATCCTTCTATTTGGTACCAATGCAAAGGTGGTAATCAAGTCCACATCCACAGATTTTTAAATCCCTTCTATGACTGTTACCAGAAAGTGTGCACGCAGTTGATGGGCTAAATTTATTAATGGGGCAAATTGGAGCCACTGGGCAAAAGATAAGGGGTGGTCACTGAAAGGTTGCATCCCATTGAAAAGTTTTGAGTCCTGTTACACAACCTCTCAATGATCCGTCTTCATTTCATTACCCTCACAAAATTGACTACATTACTGCGAGTTACTGCACAATGTGATAGGTAGTTCACTAGATCCCTCAGGGCAATGGCACAAAGAATGGTTATGAGCCATAAGTCTCTCCAGTATAGTATGAATGGAGTGGCCCACTCAGTTCCACCTATCATTCCCATTTTCAGTATTACCCACATCCATTGCTTTTAGTATTTATGAGAAAACAAGTGAAACAGGATTTACAAAGTGACAATATAGTCATATTTTGTGAAAAAAGTAGCCCTATTACAAGAATAGTCATAATTTCCCATGGAAAAAAAGACACAATGTTATGAATATAAAATGATACATTCTACATTTCCAGAATGCAGTAATTAATGTTTTGTGAAAAAATGTCATAAATTGAGTGACTTTAAAGCAGCTTCAACTGTTCCATTTTTAATTCCTATGTCCATAAAATAACTATATTTCCTTTCCAAAATCAAGTCTAACACTGGGGCACATAAGAGGAAATAAAGATCTGTTTGTGGAATGAGCAGAATTATTTTCCTTGAACAGACTGATGGAAAATTCTCTTTTTTTGAAATCAAAAAATTTTTTCTTAAATTTTATTCAAAGCCTTCTTAGTAACAACTACTGAAACTGATATGACATAACTGAAACCATGTACAATAAACCTATTTTCATGAGCCCATCTAATACTTTTTGACAAAATGAAGCAGATCTGTGATACGCTCATAAATGTGAAGTAAAGCTGTGCAGGTTGGAGAGACATTAAACCTATGAATGCTCGGGACAGTGTGCTCATCACAGTAACGTTTGGAATAAGAAGCATAAGAGAAGCAATTCAACATTTTAGGAAACATATTTGGTTACAGTCGTATGCCTCCTACAGTCACACAAAAGAGAACGTATGAGGTCACTAAGAACACAGTCTGTTTGTTTAGGATATACTTTGCCTATCTTACCCATCATAACACACCAGTGACGCTGAAATCAAACAGGTTTCCCAAAATATTGGATTGTCCCTATAACCAATGCATAGATCCTTCCAACATTCTCAATGGTCTTATGTCCATGCAAAATGTCTGAGTAACACAAACATCCCATAAATGCCTTCCCAGATGTAATCGCTTGTAATCGCTACTTGCTGCTCCAGTTGCTGTGAGAGAATGAAGTGAGCAACCCGTTCCCATCCAAAGACTTTGTATGTGCAGAGGTATGATGACATTGCATACACTACATGGTGAAGTGCCTTGTGTAGTCATATTCTATTGTAGGAATTACAGCCTGGACAAACTTCAGGAAAATCAAAAGATACCTAAAAGTCTTAGCTGAGGAAAACACATAAGCATGGCAGACAATAGCAAACTGTAGCTAATGAAAAGGATACGTGAAAAGCCTTGAAACAAAGATGCTGTATTGTTGTGCTAAAAATGTATTAAAAGCTATAACAACGTAATTGCTCATGAAAATGCTCCATACAGTTCATGGCTACCTGAAGTTTGGCCTGAGGTTGTCAAAAGTAGAGGAAATTTCAGGATGGCAATAGATATTCTTGTCAATAAATGAAGTGAAACTCACCTGATGAGAAGTCAGAAAAAGCTTTCTAATTCATCCTCTGGGAAACACAAATGATCCAAAATTTTACGATTTATAAAAATCTTTACTAAAGGTTTTCTTAAATTCATAGACATCTGTTAGTATTCCATGTGCTTTATTATAAATTAATTTGACCTAATTTGAGGAAATCTGAGCAGATACAATAATCTCAAGAGGTTACCAATTCCTCAGGAATCCTCACCCCAGGACAATCCACAGTATATCTATACCAAAATTGGAATAAACAGAGCTACTATTTGTGGGGACAAGTTAGACCAAAGTGGAGCACAGATGGACCGCCTCATCGACCTGCTGACTGTATTTGGTACTCATGGAATGTGGTTCTCTGTCATTCTCTGATTTTAGTTTATCGGTCTTCACTTCTGACAAACCTGTCTCGACTTGCGACTTGTTACCAAGTTTCGATGCTCGTGACTTGAACAATGTTGTTCATGTTCATGTTCATTCAAGCACTCACTCATTTCAACTATATGAAAAGAGCGCACCTGATACAAATCATCAGACTAATTCATGCACATTCGGAAAGGCAGAAAGTAAATGAAGTAACAAAGGATACATATGTACTCCGAGCTCTCCTCCTCCCTCTGCCACTGTCTCAATAATCTTTTTCATCACTTCCGCATGTCTGAAAATAAGCAGAAATTACATCAGCCAAACTTTGTCATCCAAGTCGACGCTTACCCCAGACCTTCGACATCCTGTAACAAGTGCAATAAATAATGAAGTAAGTTAACAGTGACAAACTTTCAAAAGTTATTACCTGCAAAATACATTTGCATATCCTTTAGAAATGTTGGCCGTTATGGCAATATCTGGTTTCCTCCCAGCTTTACATGCAACTTGACTGAAGTAATGAATGAAAGTGTGATCTAATTGTTTGTCGCCGTGGGTTAGCTGTGGATGGATGATGGATAAATTAGCAATGGGCGTGGTTACTTCTTAACTGGCTCACCTGCAGGGATGGACAGAACACATAGCTGGGGGAGGAAGGTGGGGATGATTTTCGATGGTGACCGTTTTCTTCACGTGGTCCTGACTGATGTCCTCATACATCTGTTCTACAGTCAGAGGCTGTCTGTCCTGCGAGACGTTAAGAATCAGAGAATGGCATGATCTTGGTGACAATAATGTACTTTATATTTGCAATGAAGAGTGACAAAACTGTGAACCAAATACTTTGTTTCTATTACTCAAAGCAAGCACTCAAATGGCCCTGTCCTAATTTGGATGGTCTTGGGTAGCACATGATGTCGTCCAGTTGTCCCGCAGCAGTTTACATTACCACCTCACACTTCAGTATACTCTCTTGAGAGCTGAATACGGTCCCTATCATATTAGCTATCGCAAAGAGTGCTATGTTTCTACTTCACCCTTTTTTTAGAATAAACAATGATTTGTTATTAATCTCAGGTACCTCATCATATCCAAATAGCCAGAGTCGAGGTGTCTGGTAGTATTTGTCGTATGTTATGTATAGGTCATATGTTCTTGTTTGGAGAATGGCATCCTCATTCCCAGGCTCTGCTTTTGCCTTTATGTCTGCTATTTTACTTGTGTCCAAAGTTGCCTGGAGGGGGAACATAAACAACACATGTAAGATGTAAGTGTTTCAAAAGATGATGACAAACATCAAACGTCATCTTGAGCCTGTCTGAGTGAGTCTTCTACCTCATCTGTTTCCAGCAGTCCACTTTCCTCGTATTCTGAAAAGACAGTAACAAACTCCTTTATTTGAACAAAAATTTACAAAATTATTTTTTGTATGCATTTGTGCCAGTCATTAAGAGGACATAAGGCTGCTTTGTATTCATTACAAATGTTTACATCAGTTTAACAAACAAATGATAAGTTCTGTTTGAATTCATCCAATGTGTGTATATGTATATATGTGTCAGGAATTATGATCAGAGCACCTTCCATATCTGCTGCTTCTCCATCTTCATCATCTTCATCATCGTCATCAGCATCACATGCTGCAGAATTGGAATTCATATTCTTGTCCTAAATATAAAAAAATGGAGTAACCACTACAACAATCCCTCAGTTCAAGCCGCGGTTGTTGCCATTCGACAATACCAACAAAAACTGATTAAAAGTACAATTTAAAGTACAAAGTGTTGATTGAACATGAAACCACGTCATACCTTGTTGTCCAATGAAATTTCTTGTACAGCATCGGTGACTCCGACCACACCTGCCAAAAACAGGCAAAAAGTGTGAAGAAAATAATGAATTCACATCAGCTTTGTATAATGTCTCAGTGCTGAAAAGAATCAATCTATTATCTTGGTCCGTTAATCTGAGTAAGTTCACAGTACACTGATTTATGCAAATTTCAATCTAACCGTGGAGTTATTGTGTTTTAGTGTGAGGTTGAGTGCCCATCAATATTCTCCTTCCCTCTGCTGCCAATCAGTCTTGATTTCCCTCGAGTTTTCAAATTGCATAAATACTGCATCTTGGCGATTCATTTTCTCTATGCCAGTGTTTCACAACCTTTTTTGAACCAAGGCACATATTTTACATGAGAAAAATCACACGGCACACCATGTCACAAAAAGTATATATAATGAAAATCTAGTATCAATTTACTAACTCAGTGTGAAACCTGGGCCTGTTTAGTTGAACACAAAGCTGATATTCTTGCAGGAATTGAAGAAAGACAAACACGAAGATCTTCCTCAACAGCTCTGAGTCTCTCTCTTTCTTAGTCTTTATAGTAGTCATGCTTGAAAAGCCCAGCTCGCATAGATAGGTTGTCGAGAAAGGGAGAAGAGCCGAAATGGCTTTTTTTCCCAGAATGGGGAACTCCTTGGCAGCAGTCAGCCAAAAACTGTCCAACGGTAGATCAGCAAAGCTCAGCTTCAGACCACGATTTTGTCTCAGTTCAGTTATTTCTTCCTGCTCCTGCAAAGTCATGTCCCTTCCAACTGCAGTTGAGCTATATGGCTTCCTAACCCAGTCAGGGCAATTAGTGGAAAGTGAAGGGAAATAACATGACAACTTCTGCTCAAGACATTCCAGATGTTTACTTCTCTCACACTGTTGAC